>CABHPP010128933.1:0-23726 GCA_902168425.1 Peromyscus attwateri | reverse complement strand
CTCCTCCTCCTCCTCCTCCTCCTCCTCCTCCTCCTCCTCCTCCTCCTTCTTCTCTTTTTTTTCTTTTTTTTTTTGAGACAGGGTTTCTCTGTGTAGCTTTGGTGCCTATCCTGGATCTCATTTTGTATACCAGGCTGACCTCGAACTCACAGAGATCCGAAAGATGTACGCCACCACTACCCGGCTCCCCTTGACCATTCTTTACACTATTTAAAATACCCAATTTTTAGTCAACTCTGTCAGTTGCGATTTTCTTTCAAAATGATGCAGATAAGCTACACTAGTGTTCCTTGTTTCCTGACTCTCAGGATCCCTTTCCTCTGTTGTTAATTAAAGCAACAGTTTTCACAAAAGCTCCTCTTCTATGTCATGTAGTGTGTTTCCTTGTCTGCTTTGTTATTGCTTGTTTGCCTTTCTGAATACTTGCTTGTGTTTCTTGGGTGTACACAGAACTTACTCAGAGCAGGATGTCTATTGAAAAATAGCCTCTATTATATATTGTATATGTCTACAGAGACCCTGTCTAAGCCCCACTAGTTAAGCGACAACATCCCTGTTCAGTTGGTGACAATCACTTTTTATCTGCTTTGGATGGTATTAAAGGCAGGGACAGTAAAATCTACACCTTTTAAAAACATTTGGGTGGGAGTTGTATGGGTGTATACACCCTGTGAAGGAGTTTGCAAATACCAGAAGAGAGCAACAGATCTCTGAGAGGTAGAGGCAGTTATAAACTGCCTGATGTAGATGCTAGAAGCTGAACTAAGGGCCTTACAGGAGCATTTTTTTTCCTATGATATATAGTGATTATTATTTTACCTCTACCAACATTTCCCATTTCCCATATCCTTACCACCTCCACACCCACTCAACTCTGCACCTTCTTTCTCTATTTCTTTAGAAAACAAAGAAAAAATTGAATAAAGAAAAAGAAAGGAAGGAAGGAAGAAAGAAAGAAAGAAAGAAAGAAAGAAAGAAAGAAAGAAAGAAAGGAAGAAAGAAAGGAAGAAAGAAAGAAAGAAAAGGCACAATACACATACACACACAAGCAGAGAGAGAGAATTTTAAGGCTGAAAGCTGTCAAGTTGGTAATACTTTGTGGGTGTAGCTTCTGAAATTCCTAGGACAGACAAGCACCCTGATCCTCTGGCTCTTACAATATTTCTTACTCTTTTTTTTTTTTTTTGGCAAGATTCCTTTGGTTCTGGCAAAAGAGAAGAAATGTAATGATAATTAAAACATGGCATTCTCATAGTATCCACTGGGACTGGGCTCCACAACTTTTCATTTTCATTGGTTCTAGTTTTCTGTAACCATCTCCATTTGTTGCAAAGGGAAATGTCCTTGATGAGGACTACATTTATCTGAGGGCATAAGGACAAATATTTAGAATATAGTTAGGAATTATCCTAATTTAGTAAAGGAATTTTTGAGTGGGAGAAATAGTCTTCCCCAATACCAAAAGCCAGCCTGGAAAACATACAAGCAAGTAATATTATACAGACTGACTTGTATTTATGTATTTAGAGATAGCTATATATTTAAAAATATTTGTGTATGTATATAAAAAACTAATGAAAAATAGAGGCTATGAATTTGACAGTGAGGAAGGAGGGGTTTATGGTAGGGTTTTAAGGGTGGGAAGGGAAGGAGTAATGTAACTATAATCTAAAAAAAAGTTTTTAAGTTGAAGGCAAAATCACCCGCTGATGAAAATCAACTACTTTCTTCACATAAAGGTGTGTATTCTAAACTTACTCCCTTTTCCACATTCATTTTACTTTCTGTTCTCCCATATTTATAATGAATGATGTTTCAAAAAAATCTCATTCACTTACTTCATGGTGAAAACACAGTTTATTACAATGAGGTTCATCTTTTTTTTATTTTTCATTACGTGTGTGTGTGTGTGTGTGTGTGTGTGTGTGTGTGTGTGTATCCACACATATACTCCTGCTACAGAGAAGAGGGAGTGTTGTAGAATATTCCTTTTGTACACTGTGAAAATGTGCTAATCAAATAGGTTTAATAAAAAGCTGAATGGGCAATAGCTAGGCAGGAGACTGCGAGGATGCTGGGAAGAAGACAGAGCTGCCAGACAGACACAAAGGAAGCAGGAAAGCAGCATGGGCTGTACAGAATAAAAGTAATAAAGCCATAAGGCAGAAAGTAAATTAGTAGAAATGAGTTCATTTAAGTTGTAAGAGCTAGTTAGAAACAAGCCTAAGCTGTCAGCTGAGCTTTCAGAACTAATGAGCAGTCTCCATGTGGTTATTTGGGAGCTGACGGGTGAGACAGAGAAAGACTCACTATCGCTACTTATGTCACCCAATGTGGGGCCAAGTATTTCCACATAAGGCCTGGGAAAGCTTTAAAAGAAAAGGGTCAGAATACAGAGTCAAACAGTGCTTCCTGGTGACTTCAGTCTCTCGAGTAGGCTCGGTGCTAGAAGCATAAAGAGGTACAGCTATTTTAAAAGGCTCTGCTACTGAGCACTTGAGTGGGGTTTATGAGCATCAGGTGGCATGCCACTCAGTGGCCTCAGACTAGGTAGAAATGCCTACAGTAATGTGGAGTCAGGAACTTCCCAGAGATGGAGAGGTAAACATGGCTCCCAAAGGTACCTCCACCATGAGGCTAGGTTCTCGGGTACCAAGAGGGAAGTAGTCAGCTGCCAGTGTACCGTGAGATAAGCTTCACTGTAGTTTAAGATTTTGCTCATGCATACAGAAAAGGTTACAGATACACAGTAAAGCAGATTCACACAGGAAAAATACTTCTAAACATGTTACAATGTGTTTAATATGTATGTAGGCTTTGGAAAAAAGAAAAAGAGTATAGATGTTCATAAAAAATAAATTTTTAGTTTAAAAATAATAAAGTCTTTAAATAAAGAGTAAAGTAATAAAAAAAGAGAATAAGCCATGTAGAGATGAGAAATAACAGGGAGTCTGCATCTTGTATATTATTGTGTTGTCTTTAAATTTTTTGATTACTGATGAACAAGTAATAGCTGCTAAGAGACATTAGATTATAAAAACTATTAAATTAAACCAATCTATATATTTTAAAAATGTCTTAACTTTTTTGGAAGTAAAAAAATATGTTGCATTGGAGAAGAGGTTGTGCTTTTGTTTCCACAGAAAACAAAAGGCTGTGGATTCATTCAAGGTTAAAGAGGCTCAGGTATGATGGGGGATAATCCCTGAAATTCCTTGCTACAGACACAAAGAAATAAAATTAGAAAAACTACAAGACAGGTGACATATATTTTACCTGCCCAAACATAAAACAAAAAAAATCATCTTTGAATGTCTTATTTACAATGCACAGTCCATATATGTGTTGATGCAGATATGTACATTAACTTTAAAAACTTGTGTGTTTTCAGAGGAAGGGGACCATGCACCAATGAAAATAAGTGGCCCTGGTGATCTAGCCTCTCACAGTGCAATTTGCTCTACATCCAGAACAGCTTCAAGGCTGCCAGGGGAGATGTTCCAGCCTCACAGACTACTCCAGCCAGAATTTCAGACAAGATAATTTGTTATAAAGCTAGTTAGAAACAAGTCAAAGCTGTCAGCAGAGCTTTCATAATTAGTAAGAAGTCTCTGTATGGTTATTTGGGAGTGGCAAGTAGGACAGAAAAAGATTCACTACAGGGAAGTCAGAAGGTAACTAGCATGAATGGAGTCCCTCCTTCTCCCATTTAGTCCCCAGAGACCAAGCTCTGACCCTCAGGTTTGGCAGCACAAATTCTTATTCAATGCCTCATCTCCTAAGTCCACATTATGAGGTTCTCTTTGGCATGACACTGCCAGAGACTCTGTTTCCCAATAATTAAAAGATTTCTTCTTTAATGCTTCCTAGACTCTTTATATAAAAAACAGCATTTTTATTGTAAATAAGACGACCTTTCTCATCCAGGTATCTGTGCTGAACTGCAACTCTCACCAGTTCCCTTTCTAGGAGGGAAATTAGAATGTCAGTAAAGCTTGTATCTTGTCCCTCACCTCTTGTTTACTCCATGGCAGTAAAGGAATCTAGACTTGACTGCTTCTTACAGTTTTACTTATTGTTTTAATAGCGAACATCAACACTAGGTGAATGGTTAAAATATTTCTCACAGCTCTTGACAAAACATGGTTGACACATTTAAGCAATTTACCACTGAGGAGCTTGGAATCCAGGTAACTAGTAGGTGTATACTCTAGATCACTGATTAAAACAAAAATAATTAAATAGTCTTTGAAACTGCATCCAGATACACAGGAATGCACCTGCGATCTAAATGATGAATTCAGGGATGAATAAAGCTTTACGGGAATGACAGGCAATCAGAATGAGAAAGGGAATAGAAGAGCCCCATCAGGTTCATGCTGAAGTGGTATGTGGGAAGTTACTCTGGTCATTTAAAATAACTTATTTAAAGACTCTTACACTGCCTTTTAAATTTTATGAAAGATCCAACATTCTGAATGGTCCAATTATAGTTATCTTAAGTGAATTCTTCATATTCATATGGACAACAAAGATGTTTCCTTCTTTATTCATAAGCCTATGAAAAATATATAAAGTATTTGCAAGTAAATTTTAGGCCTAAGTGTTAAATTTATCAAATTAACTCTCAAAAGTTATTAAATAAAACATTACACTATCAAAACCCCTTGACTGTTTTGTTGTGGTGGTGGTAGCGGTTGGTTTTTTGTTGTTGTTGTTGTTGAGAACATGTTACTTCAAACACTTCCCTGAAGTTTTATTTGCATACATTATAAAAGAAAAAGACACTCTCAGTTGAATCACATTAGAATAAAGTTCAAGTTTACTTACTCTGCAAAGCCAGTTAGAAAAATGAACAGCATCCATACTCCAGCTCTGCCTTAAACACTCCTAGGAAATAATATTTATCAAAATTAATACATGGGTACTTCTACAAAGATAGATAGTAAAACTTGACAAAAATCAGCAGGCAAAATTTTATAACATTCCTTGGTATATGTTTGGTAGAACCTAAACTACCAAAGTATCTTTAGAAATCAAATTTTGTTTTTATAAAACAGAATATTTCTTAAACATCTCTGTATTCCTGGATACCAAGACAAGGGTAAGACAAGTAGCAAGATTTAAACCTATATATAAGATTCAAGACCTAGCAAGGATCTATAGAAAGGTTAGGTATTCTGACTGACATCTAATATACATTTTCATATTGTAAAATAATTCTAGTCAGGAAATAAAATTTCATTTAAAAAAGAACTAGACAATTTTAAATGTTTCATGGTTATGTTCATAAGTGTAAACACTGCTATTCTGAAGGGCTCTTTCCTAATTTTTGTGCCTCAGAAGACAATCATGTAAGTGAAAGAGATTAAATAAAAACCCTCCAATACAGATTGTTTCAACATTACAACTGTCAGTGAGGCAAAAGGGCAGCCAGAGAGCTTGCTTAATTAATGCTTGCAACTGGGATCAAACTGTATAGGTCAGCTTCTCCAAATATTTTGAGGGTGGTGAGAAATTAGAACGACTAATAAATGAAGAGTGAGTGACATTAAATTAATGGTGACTTTAAAGCTGCTGGGGCATTGAACTCATCAATTGAGTTTATCCTCAATAAGAGAAACAGCAAAGAGGAATCCATGCAATTAGATGCAGTGTGCTTGCAATTAAACCAACTACTGACAAAAGCAGCAGAGAATATTTCACTGGGATTTAGGAAATAAGTTGGAGGAATTAAAAGAGTCACTGCTAAAAATATAGAAATAATCACCATGGCAATGTTGCACCAAAGGCATAGTGGAAATGTTTAGAAAGCCTTAAGGTCATTCTTAAGTTCTAAGAGAGCACCTGGTTTTACTTGGAAACAAACTAAATGTGAATCAAAAGAAAATACTTAGTAATAATTTCACTTCAACAAATAATGTACTAAAGAAGGCCATTATTAAGAAATATATGAGCTGGCATTTTGGAGCCCATTGTCTATGGCGGGATGCCTTACTCAGCCTAGATGCAGGAGGGAGGGGCCAAGTCACTTCAGGTTCTGATGCAGTCTTTCCAAGTCAATTATACAATTTCCTACCATTCTTTGTTTTCTCACAGTCCCATGTACATCATGCTTCAGGAAATCTAATTACTCAGTTTCTTACCCTTGCCTACACTGCATAATCATTTTCTAATTTATTTTTTATGTATACATAAATCACATTAATCTTGATTTCATCACTTAGATGATACTTTGTGTGTGATTCCCTATGCTTCTTTTCTAAATATGAATATATATATATATATATTTACATGCCATCACATATGTTCCAATATAACATTATATATCCTTTCTAATAGACTCTTCAAGAAAAATAAAACATATTTCTTGTGTAGTATTTTATAATTATCAATCAGGAGAGTTTTCAGGAACAAATACAGAGTACATAAATGGATGAAATAGTCTATTAAGTTTCTTTGGTTTAATATTTAAAAATTGCTCAGGAAGTGACTTAGAAGAGGCTTACCTGTGTGGACTTTGGTTTGTCCGTCTCTCTTTCAGAGTCAATTTAGAATCCGAAATCTATAACCTTCAAATTCATCCATATTTTGCAAATAGCAGCGCTTCATATTTTCAAGATTTCGCAGTTTTCACGGCATATATGAAACATTGTTTTCCTATTTATTTGTTGATAGACGTTATACAGTAAAAGGGACTATAACTAAAAATAATATGTGGTATGTATAACAAAGTGACTAATGGATTAGATTTCAAGTGGCCAACTTTAAAATGATAGTTAAATAAAAAGAAAAATATGTGAATTATCTGGATTTGATCATGTTACATTGCATACACATATTAAAATGTCTTATATCTCATGTATATGTAAATATAGCTATGACCTATAAATCACCATTTTTAAAATATGTTTCTATGTTTATTATTTGTTATTCAAGTAATTTCATTTAACCATGTCATATTAAAGCATTTTTGGCAATTTTTTAGTAGCTCTTAACTGTAGACCTAGATAATTAATTTCAGAAAGAAAACAGTAAGACACTATCCTTGTAATCAAGGTATCTGTACTGTTTTCAGGAACCATCTGACTTACAGGCCTCACACTTTTATTAAGAGTTCCTGCTTTCATTCTCAGTAGTGGCCAACTTTTAAGAATAATTCACATGATACACAATTATTATAGTGTTTCCATACGTGGCACAAGTTCCATGATAACTTTGCAAAAGAAAGTACAATATTCATTTCATCGATTAAGTTTTTGGGGAAATGTGTTACAAAGTTAACAGCATACATTATTTTTGATAGCGATCTATAGGGCTATCTAAAATATCATGGAGCTGTCTGTAAAGTCCATTTGAAACTTGATGGTTATTTAACTACAGAGTTCCTTTGTTTAGTTTTGTCTACATGGCCTGTCTATTGGCAAGACTAGGGTGTTGAAGTCACCCACCATCACTGTATTAAGGTTGATACATAATTTTAGATGTTATAGTTTTTTTGTTTTATGATGTTGGGTGTCCCTGTATTTGGGGCATAAATGTTTAGAATTATAAAATCTTCTTGATGTATTTTTCTCTAATGAGTATGCAGTGTCCTTCACTATTTCTTCTGATTAAAAATTTTTTTAAAGGAAACAGAAGGTCCAGGGTGGGCATAAGGCTTTGGTGGTCACTGGAGCCACAGGGGATGGTTGATTTGGCAAGGGGCTTGGGGAGAAGGCTGCTGCCCCAGTCTCTGGGGCTCCAATGGCGGGAGGAGGGGCACGAAATGTGCCCCTGGAGTCTAGGGGCTAGAGGACTGGTCTGTCCAGTCCTGGGATCTGAGCCTTACATATTCCAGTCCTCTCTCAAAGCAATCTCTCCCTCAACCCACCCTCATGCACACCTAATTTCTCCTCTTCCCATCCCTACCCACCCCCATTCCACCTGCAAAATCTATTCCGTTTGCCCTGCTCAGGGAGATCCATGTGTCCTTCCCTTGAGCTCTCCGTATCCTCTTTACTGAACCATTAACTCTACTCAAAATCATGAGCATGGTCCTTTGCTGACACCCTTTACAGTCAGTAATGTGGTTAAAATATCTGAAGTGGTATCCAGACTTTAGGTAGCAAGTTTCTAACATGTCATTGTTGAAAAGAAATTGCTTTTCATCCCATGCTCTAGTGCTAAAGAAAATTAAATACCAGGAAAGATAAAACTGAAGAGAAACTGATTCTGCTCATGGATGAAAGAGCATCAGTCCCATTTCCATTTGTTGCTAAAGAAATGAATAAGCATCTTTCCCTCTCCCTTTATCCAAACAAGATCAACTTGGAAAGGCATTTGCTGGTATTTTGAAGAGAAATCATATATCTTCTGCTTACAAGTGAGGCCACACACTCCTTAGGCATTTGTCATACCCATGCGTTGGGAGACAACAGCAATAATCCTTTTATGAAGGTTGGAACTCATACTCTGATAGGCAGTGCTTGAGGTTAGGGCCTTGTGGAAATAATTTTGACTTGGTAAATAACATTAATAACTTAATTAATTATAATACAACTGCATATATTAAAATATATTAAACTCTGTTGAAAACTGTCAGGGTTGCCTAGTCTGCTGGTTTTGAATATGCTCTAATTCAAACTTATCTGCTTTTATACTTTTTCTATACAGTATTAATAATAAAACAGTAATGTACACACACACACACACACACACACACACACCAAATACCTATTGATTACTTGGATGTGCTTAGTGTTTTCCTAAGTCTCTCCTGACCTATCTTATTTAGGTATCCAAATAACTATGTAATTAACATCGTTATACACACCTTTTTAGAGGCAGGCATACTGAGATATGAAGACTTTCCCATTATATATACTGAGATATATAACTTTGCCAGAGTAGTCGAGTTGTGTGAGAGTTACAATTTTGACATCAGTGAAACACCTAACCATTTTATCACATTTTTTCATTGATATTTTTCTTTATGAAATGGTCTGTTTGTGTTCTCCACTAAATTCTATTGTTAAAATGAATCTCTATTGGCTTCTTAAATGAAGAATTATATATTAGCTACTGGGTGTTGTGGTGGTATTGTATTCCCCAAAATATTGTGTACCTTAATAAACTTATCTGGGGTCAGAGACAGAACAGCCACAATATTAAACTGAGGTTAGGCAGTGGTAGCACACGCCTTTAATCCTAGCATTCCAGAGACAGAAATCCATGTGTTCAAGGATACACCCAAGCATGGTGACCCACGCCTTTAATCCCAGAAAGCAAGCCTTTAATCCCAGGGAGTGGTGGTAGAAAGCAGAAAGGTATATAAGGCGTGAGGACCAGAAACTAGAGGCATTTGCCCTGGAGAGGCATTTGCCCTGGAGAGGCATTTGCCCTGGAGAGGCATTTGCCCTGGAGAGGCATTTGCCCTGGAGAGGCATTTGGCCTGGAGAAGCATTTGGCCTGATTAAGCATTCAGGCTTCTAGCAGCAGTTCAGCTGAGAGCCATTCGGATATGAGGACATAGAGGCTTCCAGTCTGAGGAAGCAAGACCAGCTGAGGATCCAGCGAGGTGAGATAGCTGTGGCTTATTCTGTCTCTCGGACCTTCCAGTGTTCACCCCAATACCCGGCTCAGGTTTGATTTATATTAATAAGACCTGTTAAGATTCATGCTACAGGGTGTGGCTTACGAATGGCATGTAGAAAAACATGATTTGTTAGCATACTTGTAAGTGAAAGGAGAATTTTATTAATATAAATAAAATGCATTGTTAAAAAAAACTTTGTCACTAGGAAGTTTTGATATTATGTCATAATTATTATACTGATAATTTTCTTTTAAGGAATATAAATCTTGACCAGCACCATGACAAATGGGGTATATATGTTTATTATATTAAGAGCTGAATACCAGATACCATCTTCAGAAGGAGAGGATTTTTGTTTTTTGTTTTTTGTTTTTTTAATGTGATTCCAAATCCAAATGATGAATAGATCTAAGACCTAAATGGACACCAAATCAAAAGGATCAAATACAAGGGCAGTGATTGCTTATAACGGAAGTCAGATAGTTGCATCATTATAGGAAATGCATGCATGTTAAAAGTGTTTGTGAGACCTGAAAACATATAAACCAATGTATCAAAATTACTCATATTTGATGTATCTGCAAACTTGGCTTCTGGTCTATAAAACATTCCTTTCATGGAGAAGAAAATTGTCATTTCTAATGACATGTTTTTGCCCTTTGTCATGTAACTTGTAGGAGGTGTACAGCTGAAAGATAAACCTTCACTAAACAAGGATTCCATGAATGTGTACTCAAAAGGATGCTTTTGAGAGTAGATTAAGTATTTGGGGTGAAAAGTTATAAATGTGGGGATTGCTTAGTAGGTAAAGTTCCTGTCATCAAATTACAAGGAAGTACAAGTGTGGCAATGCTCACTTGTGATGCCAGGAAATAGGGGGTGGGAACAAAAAGACCCCTGGGGTTTGTAGGCTCCCTAGGATAGCTGAATTGGTAAGCCCCAGGTCAGTAAGAAACTGTCTCTTATTCCTTGTTCTCCCTCTCTGTTCTTGATCCAGCTGGGATCTCCCACTCCCCTAAGCTCTCTTTCCCTCGAACCTTGCCCTTCATTACCCCCACTCATGTCCAGGTTGTTCATGTAGATCTCATCCATTTCTCTGTCATTGGGCAATCCCTGTGTCTTTCTTAGGGTCCTGTTTTCTAGGTAGCCTCCCTAGAGTTGTGAGTAGCAGTCTAGTAATCTTTGTTTTACATCTAGTATCCTCCTATGAGTGAGTACACACCATGTTTGTCTTTCTGAGTGTGGGTTACCTCATTCAGGATGATTAGACCACATGGGAATAGGAAGAAACAAAGTGCTAGAGAGATCCCCAGAAATCCACAAAGATACCTCCACAATAGACTACTGGCAATGGTCGAGAGAAAGCCCGAACTGACCTACTCTGGTGATAGGATGGCCAAACACCCTAACTGTCAAGCTAGAAATCTCATCCAATGACTGAGGGAAGCGGATGCAAAGATCCACGGCTAGGCCTCAGGTGGAGCTCCAGGAGTCCAATTGGCAAGAAAGAGGAGGGATTGTATGAGCAAGAATTGTTGAGACCAAGATTGGAAAAAGCACAGGGACAAATAGCCAAACGAATTGAAACACATGAACTATGAACCAATAGCTGAGGAGCCCCCAACTGGACCAGGCCCTCTGGATAAGTGAGACAGTTGATTAGTTTGAACTGTTTGGGAGGCACCCAGGCAGTGGGATCAAGATCGGGACCTGTCCTTAGTGCATGAGCTGGCTGTCTGGAACCTGGGGCTTATTCAGGGACACTTTGCTCAGCCTGGGAGGAGGGGACTGTACCTGCCTGGACTGAATCTACCAGGTTGAGCTGAATCCCCATGGGAGTCTTTGCCCTGGAGGAGATGGGAATGGGGGTGGGCTGGAAGTAAGGCGGGGGGAGGAGGGGAGGACAGGGGAATCCGTGGCTGATATGTAAAATTAAATAATTAAATTAAATTACAAAATAAAATTAAAATAAAAAAAAGAAACCGTCTTAAATAAGGTGGAGAACAGTTGAGGAAAACAACAGTTATTAACTAACCACCAATCAGGACACCTGTGTACATGGGCAACCTCCAAGAGAAGCATGCATACCTGCACACAACCTGCAGGTACATTTCCATGTTTGTTGCTAAAACTAAATTATCACTAAAACTTTTATGTGAAAAACATAAATGAAGGAGCTTCTTTCCACTCCAAGTGCTTTTATGTCACTTAGTGGACAGATGCCAGGGAGCAAGAAAGAAGTGACTGTGCTAAACTGATTGCCAGAGGAAAATGTTTTGGGTATGATTGGGTCCCTAGAATAAATGGAAGTGAAAAGAATTATTGACTAAGCCAAATAACATATACGGATAGTGTGTTTTAAAGTCACTTCAAACCAATTTACTTAATGTTCAATGAGATCAAGAAACAATCAGAGAGAAAGACTACATATTATATTAACTAACGTATGTTCTGGCAGCATTGTCTACCCTTTTACCTGAGTGTCTAAACACAGACATGATTTTTTTGTTTTCATACACTTAGAAAATTATCATAGAATTATTTTAAATTTAGCATTATCAATATTGGTTAGCAAAATCTGATGACCACCAAAAAAATTTATGATGTTTCTCACTCAAACTATATCCAGTGCAAAACTTAGTTTTATAGACAGTTAATATTTCAATAATCCCCTGTTGTAAGGCTGCATGATTTGCTAGAATGTGGTATTATTCTTGGAGAACTCTAATTTTCAGAATGCTTCTGAATTGTTTAGATTACATTTGCCACCAAGTCAGCACCATTTTTGAAAGCACATTTGCTTTAGAATAACTCAAAATAATTTTGAAAATGTTTACCTGGCGATTGTTAATGTTTTAAAATATGAATATTAGTTTTGTTTTTATTAGTCCTATTCTGTAATGAGCATAAATGGCTCCTTAAGAATTACTTCTTTAGCGCCTGTTCTACACAATGAGTTTCTGGACAGCCAAAGTTACATAGTGTGACCCTATCACAAGAAAAACAAAATTACTTTCATATTGTACTTCCCAGATGTCCATGAAGTGGTCTTCTTTGCTATACTCTGATTGCAAACAGAACCCCAGTTTCCTGATGGGCACTTCCTAATGTTCCTAGTATGGTCATAAGTGAGACAACAAAAGAGAAGGTAGCTATTTCAGTTCAAAATTGTTTCTGAGGCCTGAAAAATAACACAAACCATGTATCTTCTGTAATACACACTGGTATTGTCTTTTAAGTAGATGCTTTCACATACAGTATTTAGTTTGTATTTGGCAATGATTTGTGAAAAACTCATTTATAGGACACACATGCTTTACAAGTGATGCAAACTGTTATCTCCGTGAATATGTATATTTAAATACAAAATAGTCATTCTTGAAATATTAGCTCTTTAGACAAGTTTAGGCCTAAGAGAACCACTCTGCTTATAAAATCCAATTGTTTTTTACACAGTTTTCTGTAATACTCATTTTATCAAGTCTGTGTCTATTTCATTTATTTATGTTCTTACTAAAGTTTAGAATTTCAATTTCCTCCCTGAATCCAGATGAAATTATTTTAATTTGTATTGTGTTATCATTGTCTTACATGAGATTAGAAAGGAAAACTCTATTGGAAATTATACATATAAGGGAGGTCACCTCCAGAATCTGTACAGGCCATACCCAGATACCAAATTCTTAGCACATTCATTACCCTAGAGGGACAAGAAGGGGTGGGGAAGGCAGCAGCAGCAAGCAAGAAATGCAAGAAAGGGTGTTTCTAAGGAGTAGGTTTTTAAGGAGAAAAGGGGGACAGTCTGTGCTAGGGTGAGTTGGTAAATACTGATTGGACATGTTATTCAAAGAATTTTGATTGTTGGACCTTCGTGTTTTGTTTCACGGTTGAGTTATTGGCCAAATAAGGGAACAGACCTTGGAGAATGGCTTTAGGAATGTAATGGCTTTTAGTAAAGTAGAGGAAAAGGGGCAAAAAGGCAAAACCTGTATACAATGTTTGCCATGATCAGGCCTGTGTTTGCCATTCTCAGGCCTGCTAGAGCTTTTTCAATACCAATCTCTATTCTCTGAAATCCTTAGTGCAGAAAAGAAAGAGAGAAGGAAGGAAGGAAGGAAGGAAGGAAGGAAGGAAGGAAGGAAGGAAGGAAGGAAGGAAGGAAGGAAGAGAGGGAGGGAGGGAGGGAGGGAGGGAAGGAGTGGGGAGGGATGGAGGGAAAGAAGGTACTTTATTGGCTGGAAGGTGAGCATCTAAGAGTACTACCTGTTACTTTGCAGTGGACCAGCTTTCTTTTCATAGCATTCACACTTGGATGCTGCTGTCATTGGCTCCAGTTCCCTCTATTGGCCCCCATGGTTACCACACTCACTTAATACATAGAGGCATGCAGGCCAAACACTCAAACATATCAATTAAAAATAAATAAATCTTTTAAAAATTATGCAGCCTGGTCTACAGAGCAAGTTCCAGTACTACTAAGGCTATACAGAAATCCCATACACAGACACACAGAGATACATGTAATTAAAAATACAATAAATCTTTAAAATGATTAAAACATGAAAGTTACAAAAATAATGAACAAAATAATCTTTAATGGTGTATTGAAAACTATTTCCTAGTGAAACAGAAGTTTGGCATATTGGGGGAAAAAAGCTACAATAAAAATAAAAATCAACAGTACTGGATATGATATTTGCTAGTACTCTAGAAAACTGAGTAATTGCTAAATTAAATATGTGTTAAAATTCAACGTATATGTGTAGAAAACATTAAAATAATCAATAGAACCAATAACTAAATGTTGTTGAGAAATTAAAATTAAAATAGCCTCAAAGAAAGATAAATTGATAAAAATATGTGTATTTCACCATTCTAAAACAAGGCAATCTTCCTTATTTGAGTTCAGAACCACATGAGAAGTAAACACAAAGAGCAAGTCGATTATGCCACCCTGTTTTACTGTATCAGTAAACATCACATAGTTCGGTTATTCATTCCATTTAATGGTTAGCTTCCTCACTGATTCCAGACTTGCGCAAGCAACTTACTTCGCCCTTGTGTTGAACAAAGTTAAAGGACATTTAGGCAAGCCACATAGATCACAATAAATACCAAAGGGAATATACTTAACTCATAGAATTATGAGGAAAATTATTGATGTTTTTATAATTTAAGACACTAAGTTCTTGACATTTTTATTACTCATCAATAATAAAATTACTTTCACATTGAACACATGACAAAATAGCCATCCTGTTGGTGAATATGAATTTAACATTAGAGCTGAATGAGCATTCTTAGCTTTGCTCCAGGATTTGACATATATATATATATATATATATATATATATATATATATATTAGTTCTTACTGTCTGTTATTGCTTTTGAGACTGGGCCTCAGTACTCAGCCCAAGCATGTTCTCCATTCTTCTGGGGATTCAAGGAAAAATAATAATGAAGGCATACATACAACAATTTCATCATTATTAGCTTTCTGCACAGAAACTTATTAGATGAGAATGCTATCCTTAGTCTGTGTGCCTAACAATACTGGCAGCACTGGCACCATTTTTCCCTGTATGTGGACCCACTAACTATTAGTGGCCTCTTTCACAACATGAGCTTCTAATGAAATTTATGCCCAGAATATGGTCTTATTTCTTCCATTGAAATGCTATAGGGTACCTGAGATAGGCAGGCATGAATTAAATGAGTAAATAGAGGCACACTATCTAAAAGATACACAATTCGTGAATTCACACTGAATTGTTTTCGATATGAAGAAAATTCTCTCTTTTGAATTTTAATGCATTTTAGCCACTGTGAGTAAATAAAAAACAAATTTTACGTATTTTTCTGCTTAAGTCCTATATAAACTTTATATGTAACCTCCGACCTCTCTCCTCTAAAATGGGTTGCATAAATTTAATTACCATTAATTACTATTATTTCCTGATGTTTCCTATCAGAATATTTCATTTTTATACCAATTAGGGTATAATTATTAGGATAATGGACTCTACAAAAACCAATTATGCAATGAAACTAGATGGGATTTATCTATAGTAATTGAGTCTCACAATTTAAGATCAAAATAAGTGAACCAAAATGAAAATGAATCGTTAAACCCCTGGGCATCAACAATAAGGTTGATTTCCTCTTCTGTCCCAAATTAAGCAAATATTTTACAATGTCACATCAGTTGAATTATAGACCCAGTTCAAGATGAGAAAACTATGTTTATGCACTAACAATTCAGCCCCAGGCACAGAACGTCCGTAAACTTTTACATTTATTCAAGGATACCCAGGCAAACATAAGGGAGATGCTCAGTTAGTGTTTGCTTGGAATGCCTGTAGTGTGCATATGTTCAGTAAGATGATGAAAAAGAATATACTTATGACATCTAGTTCTATTTCAATGAAGAATATACCCATGCTTGGTGTGATGTTCCTGCTCTTTGAAGCACATGACAAAATTTTTGAGTAGTTGAAATATTGATTTAACTAGATTTATAATAAATACTGATATAACAATGCTTTAATCAATATATTTGAAAAGGGGAGTTGATATTAAATTTCCTAAGAAGGAGAAAAATCCCTGAGGACAAGTCATGACTGGAGCATCTTAGAAACGAATACATTAGGAGACTGAAATATTTGTTTTATATATGTGCACATACACATACATGTATTTCTCTAAATAACTGATTTTGAAACTGAAAGTAATTTTAGAAAACGGAGTCTTGAGAATAAGATTTCTAAATTGGTTTTTGATGTTTAGGAATTGATTTCACTTAATTAGACAAAACTGTACTAGTGGTTCTATTTTGAGTTGTAGGGTACCAGTAAATGGAATATGGAATAGACTTATGGAAAATGCCACTTTTGATTAGTTCTAACCTATCACTTGTAATAACCATGGTTCTAGGTTATCATGGATTTAGTCTTTGTATTTCCCAGTTATACAGCTTCATGGGGACATAATTATAATTGCTAAGTTATAAAGAAAAAGGTTGTATTTATTTTGTTTTGGAGATTTGAAGGTGTAGTGACTACGTTGGCTTTGTTCTTGTCCACGTCATATTATGGCAGACAGCAAATAGCTACGTCGAGCACCTGGTGGAACAAACACATGATAATGTCCCAAATTAGGAGTAGAGGGAAGAATGTGTAGGAAAGTTGGCTTTTATGACAGCCTTTATAGAGATCGGATTTCAGAAAGCCAATGAAATGGCTCAAGGACTTTCCACTTGGCACCACATGCTGAAGATTTCTCAATACTTTCCAAGACACTACTCTGAGTTCTAACCCAAACTGACCTCAGATCACTCTTAACCACAGCAGTAGCTTAGAACATAGTATCAACTTAACAAGTGTAATTTCTTATCCACGTTTGTGCTTGACAGAGTGAGAGAAGACAACTAGAAACTCAAGTCTTCAAATCCCTACTCAAGCACCACATCTACTAACTAAAAAAAAAAACAAACAAACAAACAAACAAAAAAAACTCTCTAACGTGAAAGAAACCCTTATATCCCATAGTTAAAGTGAACATTATTTAAAACTAAACCCAGATACCCTTCCTTCCAGTGACAAACTCACAAAGAAAATGAAGTTGCTGAGTTTATAGACTGTCAGTTGTGAAAGTGGCTCAGAAAAAAAAATGTATAAATTAGAATGAAAAGATACGTGAGGATTCTAATGAAGCCTGTGACTTGTCAGTGCCTCCTAAGAAAATTACTTACCTATTTATTATTTATTTATTTTTGAGATTATAGTAGATGTACAGCCTTTCTTCCTTCTCTTTCCTCCCTCCAAAGCCTCCCATATACCCTTCCCTGCTGTTCAAATTCATGCCCCCCCTTTTTAACCAATTGCTATTGCATGAATATATGTATGTACATATATATATATATATGTATATATATATATATATTTTCTTAAATATAATCTTCTCAGATCTTATAGAGGTTACTTGTATGTAAGTTCTCAGGTCAGACCATTTATCACTGAACAAATTTTTTGAGGTCCCATCTGAGACTAGACCTAATATTCCCAATTCTCACATGAGGTAGATACATTCATTGTAAGACTCTCCTCAGTAGTCACAAACTTTTTTAATCTGTTTTTATCGTGATCAGAGATTAAATTTTTATAAAGCCGAAGAGGGTACCAACTTCAGCCTCTGATCCTGATAATGGATTATATAAGAATTCATCAAATTTAACATAGTTCTGCAAAGATTTGGTGAATCAGAATTTTTGTGAGAAAGCCTCAAGGATTTCTCAAATAGCTTATGTATTATTTTCCCCTGTTAGACAACAAAGAAAGATATATAAATAAATATGCATAATTATTATTGTGATGTCAGCTTTTATAAACAGTATATACATATACATTTAAACACATGCATATAATACAATATTTCAATGACCTAAATGAATCAAAATTTAGGAGTATATTGAACAGATAATATGATATTTTGTTCAACATTCCTTTGGACGTGTAATTCACACTTGATAACCTATCTTAGTGATATAGTTTGATTTATCAGCAGTAATTTTCCCTTTATTCCCTTGCATCATAAATTATAATCTTTTCAGTAATGTATCTAACACTGAGATTATGAAAATCTGTGTACTAAGCACTTCTTTATTCATGGCTCCTTTCCATTAAGATTGAAAAATAAAAATAAACCTAACTACTACTAATTGATTTCCTTTTAAAATCTAAATTTAGCAAAATTGAATACTAATCAAGGTCATAGACATAAAAAACATAGCCTACCTATAAAGCATAAAAAACATTTGATTTTCATAAGCAAGGAAAGTACATAGAGGCATTTAAACAGGTATTTCTTTTCATTTCCCACTTCTTCAATAAGCACTGATTTGAGGAAGTTTACAATATCATCTGTACTCTTAGTTTTAATCACTTCATCCTAAATACCTTTCTACATCTTTTAGCAATAGAATATGTTGATTATAATTTCTGGTTTTGGACAAAGACAAGATTAAAATCCCAACCTCCATCCTCAGAAGCACTGATTTGAGCAAATTTACTACAATGTTCTGTGTTTCAGTTACTTTAATATAAAACAGAAATATGTAATATCTCATAGAATTGAGGTTGTGGTTTATTAAAAGCATCAAATATGTAATAAGAATCTTGAAAATAATAACTACTACACTTTTGTGTAGGAATGATAAAAGAAGGTTTATATCATTTGAATATTAATAAAGAAATAGCTGAAGAATGAAAATAAAGGTATTAAATATGTCTACCTATGGGTTGGGAAACATCTCAGTGTATAAAGTACTTGCTGTTTAATTATGAAGATGAGAGCAGTAAAAGAGACATCTTGTTAGAGGAAGCCAGTATGGGGTTAGGGAGAAACCTGGTGCTAGGGAAATTCCCAGAAATCCACAAGGATAACCCCCATCTAAGATTCCAAGCAGTAGTGGAGAGGATGCCTGAACTGGCCTTCTCCTGTAATCAGATTGGTAAATACCCTAATTGTCATCATAGAACCTTCATCCAGTAACTGATGGAAGCAGATGCAGAGTTCCAAGCCAAGCACTGGACTGAGCTCCTGGTATCCAGTTGAAGAAAGGGAGGAGAGATTATATGAGCAAGGGAGGTCAAGATCATGATGGGGAAACCCACAGAGACAGCTGACCCAAGCTAGTGGGAACTCACATGAACTCTGGACTGACAGCTGGGGAGCCTGAATGGGACTTAACTAGGCCTTATGAATGTGGATGACAGTTGTATGGCTTAGTCTGTTTGTGGGGCCTCTGGCAGTGGGACCAGGATTTATCCCTGGTGCACGAACTGGTTTTTTGGAGCCCATTCGCTATGGAGGGATACCTTGCTCAGCCTTGATGCGGGAGGTGGGGGGTGGTGGTGGTGGTGGTGGTGGTGGTGGTGGTGGTGTTTTGTCCTGCCTCAACTTGATATGCCAGGCTTTGTTGACTCCTCATGGGAGGCCTTACCCTCTCTGAGGAGTTAATGGGGGCAAAGTGGGGGGAAGCGGGGGGGGGGGGGGGGGGGGGAAGAGAAGGGGGGGAGGGGGGTACTGTGATTGGTATGTAAAATGAAAAAAAAATAAAAATAAAAAAATATGAGGACATGAGTTTTGATCCAGATACTCATAAAAAAGCCAAGTGCAGTTTTGTAACTCTGTAATCCAGTGACGGGAAAACAGACAGGATGATTACTGGAGCTCAGTGGTCAGCCAGTTTAATCAAAACATAAAGGACTAGGTTCAGTAAGACAGGCTTGGTGTCAAAAGTCAGGTGGGGTGATAACAGAGACTGATAACTAACATCAACCTCTCACTTCAATATACACACACACAAAGATCACAGGTACACATACATACACATATGCACACACAGGAACACATGATCACACCGCATGTACACACATGCATACACAAGAGTGCATGCTCACACATACATTTACTTGCATGAACCTACAAAACACACACACACACACACACACACACACACACACAGAAATAAAATAAAACTATTCATTTTTGTATTTTGGATATTAGTATTTTATTAGGTATGTAATTTGCAAATAATTGTGTTACTTTATATGTGATGTCTTTTTATTGTTTCGAGATTTGCTGAAGTCATTATCCTTTCCCACTGAATGATATTATGGGTACAATTACTGAATATTTTTCAATTTTCTTTAAAATTGAGAGTAGATTCTCAAAGATACACTTGTCTACTTATGCCCATATCAGCTGAAACCCAAAACAATTCCAAATAACACACAACAGACAGTCTTAAAAATGTTTTAATGTATAGTGGTATAGCTACAAATAAATTGAAAGCTGAAATAATTATAACAAACAAAAACATAGAGACAGAATGGAAAATTCTAGTTTCCAGGGACAAGAAATATATTGTTCATTGGCTACATTCACCATTTTACAACAGCAAGAAAGGTATGCATAAAAGATCTGGTGAATACAAATTGCAAATTACTATTTAAATATTTATTTATTTATTTACATTATGTGGTGTGTGTGTATTCATGAACCATGTTGATGTGCGGTGGTCAGAGGACAGCTGGTGATAGTTGGTTCTTTCCTTCCATCAAGTGATTCCAGCGACTGAACTCAAGTCAATAGGCATTTTAGTAAGAACATTTACCCACTGAGCCATTTCATGAAAATGTTTAATAACAAAAACTTGCACATATAAAATTGTTCAAGGTTCCCACAAGTAAACAGAAAGTTGGTGATCTTTTCAGAGCTCCCCCAGTCTGCTCTGTTTCACACATACACACTCAAACGTCATATTCAGGTACCCATGCATAAATGTCCATATGCACTGTAAGGCTATGTAGGGATATTTGCTTGTTAAACAGCTGTATCTTTGCTACCGTCTTCCCAGTTATGACCACATCCTATTCATAAGGGGGAAAAAGTGCAATGATAAAAATCAAACCTTGGAATGATATATTTTCTTTCTATTGTTTATAGTTAGTGATTGAATAGAACTAGTTTTTAAAGGGACACATGACTTAATATAGCGTTTATTTTAATTCCTCAGCCACAAATAAAAGTCTCATATTTGAAATAAGGAAATCTCTGTAGTCTTTTATTCCTTTCATCCAAGTATTCAAAGGATGTTCTGACATCCACTTTGTGGTGTGATTGTTATTTTCATAAATTATCTTTATTTTTTTAAATGAAAGACATCTTAAATATCTAAATGATGCTTTGTTTATCTAGAACATCTGAGCCCTTAAAAAGTTTAGTTATTTTAAAATAAATGATATAAATTCAGTAAATGTACTTCTGTGAATCATAATAAAAGTATAAATTATATTCTCCAAACAAATAAAAAAGTTAATTTCTTCCCGAAGTCTCATAGACATGAAGATCAGTTGTAATTTTCTTTCTTTGCCCTTGACAAATCAGGATCCAGTCCAGAAAATTAAATGATCTCATCACTTTTATTGAGTTTTCTTCTGTTCTTCCTAATTCTGTTTCTTAGTAGCTGTTATGGGAAGCATGAAATTATTACAAAAAAATACCAGTTTAAATTTTCTAAAATGCTCTGTGGGATGACACAAAGATTCATACTTACTTGCTTTGTACATCTTTCCTCCACCCCCCTCACCTCAACACACACACCTGCTCATTTCTCTCCTCAGCATATACTAAAGACAACAACGAACCTAGGAGGCTATGCTGTATGCAAGACAGACTTTTCCTTTGAAATGTTTCCCACTCTAATTTTGTTTTCGAGGGAAGAAAACAAGAAACAGAAGGAAAAAGAGAAGCAGGACTGTTTGAAATTCTCATTACAGTCCTTTTCCTTCAGTGCTGCAATATAACACTTGCTTTGATTTATTTTTATCCATTTGGCCATGGAAAATGTGAGTTTGTGAAAGTTTCTTGCTGTGAGTATTTTATTTTGTAAATGGTTGTGCCCTCTGCCAGCCCTCCTGCTCAGTTCACAGCTCCAGGATGCACATGTCACTTTGTATTCAGCATCATTTACTCCACACCCTGCTTGAAAGGGTAGATGATTAATTGTGATAGATAATTGATTTTATTGTAAATAGCATGGTATTGTTTTACTGACAGCACCATATGTTCTTATTAGTTAAAATTCTCAACTGCCAACCATGTAAACGCTTTAAATTTTGAACAGCAAAACTTGGAAAACTTTTAGTAAAATGACAAACTCAGGTAAGTTGTATGGTACATTGATGCCAACACAAGAAGTAAGGCTAATTAAACCAATCAAAGAGGAAAAGCTAATTTGGAAGAAGTGAGCAGCATCAAGTACTAAATTATGAAACAAACTAAGTCAGAATTTAAAATGAAGGTGACACTGTGGTCCCTTATGGGGAATTTATGCCCAAATATGTTCTGAGACCAGGAATGTGTGCTTCTTATGCACAGTGGAGGAAAGGACATCTGCCATTTATGTCAGATATAATACACAGTCAAAACCAAGATTCTAACACTCCCCTAACCTGAAATAAGAAACAAACACCACCTGCTGCCATTAGCACATGCCACGGGAAGCTCCTGGTCCTACTAGGACTTCCAGCAACATTGTAATTTTTAATATACTAGTGCTCCAGTTAACCAGTGCATCAGTTGGGTTCCAAACTTAGATGGTGGACACTGTGTTGATGCTTCAAGTAAATATCCGAGGGAAATCAGATATTCATCTTTAGGAAAATATTATGTAGACAATGTTTTCCATGGAATACTAGCTTAGAAACAAAGTAAAATTAGTATTCATGGAGAAAAAAATGGATAGATATTTTTAATATAGAAATAAAAAAAACACAAAATAGTAAGCACCCTCACTTATGTGGAGCCCAGAGATGACCACTCAGACACAGTTCATTGCTATTTGAAGGTCTTTATTCCAGTCAGCTGGGACTGCACTCAGATAAATACTCAGGAACCCATTTGTAGCCCCAAGCATTCAGAGCAAGAGGCTTTCAAAGGCAAAAACTACTTATTGAAATCATACTCAGCAGATGCGGAAAGAGGGTTTTGTGCAAGCAAGCAGTTTAACAGAATCGAAGATAAGTAGTTAGCTGGAGAAGGAGTTTTGTACAAGCCGGGAGTTTGACAGAAGCTAAGTTAGCTGGGGCATCTTGACCTCAGGTTCCTCGAACAGAGTTGCTTAATTTCCCACAGGATTCTGCAAAAAAGGAGATCAAATTCTAGTTAAACCTGAAATGGCTTCAGCAAGAAGGGAAGTTGGAGGGGCCTCTGCATGGTCTTGGCCTGTCACACAGATTAGTTTTCACTGTCAACTTGACAGAAACTACAGTCACCTAGGAAGAGAGAGTATCAGTGAGAAATTTCCTCAGCCAGATTTTCCTGTGAACATATCTGTGGGCATTTTCTTGGCTATTGGTGACGGAGAATCAAGTCCACTGTGGTTTGTACCAGTCCTAGGCAGAAGATCCTTCCTGTATTGATAGATTGTGACAGCAAGAATGGGCCAAAAAACAAAAACAAACAAAAAGCCTTTCTTCTCAAGTTACTTTTGGTCACAGAGTTCATCACAGAAACAAAAAAAGCAAACTAATACACTAATATGTACAGTAATTATCTCAATTATATATATATATATATATATAT
>CABHPP010128932.1:0-42431 GCA_902168425.1 Peromyscus attwateri | reverse complement strand
ATGTGACTGGAATGTTCTCCTGGCTTCTGCAGTCCTTCCCAGACATTTTTGCCTGAAGCTATTACAGCAGTTGCCCTGATGTCCTTTGAGCCCAGGTCAACAGACACAGGACAATGGTGAGTTAGAACCCATAGACACCAGCAGAGTGAGCGCCATTCAGAGCCGAGTCAACTCGCTTCACCTCACACTGCATTGCCAAATCTAGAAGACTTGGGGGCCGGTGCAGCCCTGGCCTATCTCTGTACCTGCTGCATTTCCTTAGCTTCTCTTCCCATATCCTTCTCCACACCACATGCCTGCATCTCAGGTCCCAACCTGGTCAGCTCCACCCTCTTCTTCCTTCCCTTCCAGCTGGATGCCACTTACTGTCTGGACATCTTCCTTGCTGATACCCTTGTTGGGTCTAAATTCTAAGCCCAGTTTCCAGTGGCCAAAAGGAGTCTGACCTTCTCCACTGATGCCTTTATCACATGGGTTTCATGGCTAATCTGCCTTGTTTCTCTCTTTGAATCTAACTTCTGCCTGGCAATGTCCTATTTCTTTATATATTTTTGTGCATAATGTGTATATATGTTACACAGTAACTTCTCTCTCCTTACATCTACATGGATTCTGGGGTTGAAATCAGGTTGATAGGTTTGCACAGGCTTTACCCACTGATACATCTTTCCAGCCCTGGATTTCAATTTTTAATTTATTATGGTGTTGCTTAAATTCCTTCCCTGGGAGAGAGGTAAACAATTTCCACTCCTTCTCCTTGGGTCCCAATGACTAAACCAATATATGAGTCCACCAAAGCTCACTCTGAGCAGCAGTGTGCTTATTGGACTTTCTACAGAGCATGGGTGAGGGGGTTATGGCAGGCACATAGGTGATCGTCAAGCAGCCACACTGGATGGTTGGCACCTACAGGGGGTGATGGCTACCGTGTGGCCGTGTAGAGAGAGCCCCTCCCCTTCAGTGTTCCCCACCTACATCCTCTTTCTCCTCCGATAAGACACAGGCAGTCACAGTGGAACTACGTATTACTGCTGGGAAGGGCGGCTGGATATTCAGGTGAAGGTCCCATGACCCTCCTGGCCCTTTTTCCATAAGGGAGGGTAAATAGTCAACAGACCCAGCTGTGATGATCTTTTGCAAGCAGGCCCAGAGGAATGTCTAAAGATGGTGTTAGTTAGGCTTGAAGGATAATCCTGTACAATGTGTGGTAAAATACATGTAGCATAAAATCGACCACTTTAACTGTGGTAAAGTTAACAATTCTGTGGCATTTACTATGCTCTTGATGCTATACAGCCTTCATCTCTAGTGTGCAAGGCTTGCATCCTGTCACCAGGAGCACAAGTCCTCTCTTTCTAGCCCCAAGCACCCCTACTCTACATTGTAGCTCTATAAACTTGCCTTGGAAAGGTCATACATGTGGAATCATTGGCATCTTGTGTCTTATACCTCAAATACTATCAAGATGAGTCATGTTGTAACCAGTCTCAGCATGGCCTTTAGTAAAAGGCCAGATACAATCCTATGATGTGGACAAATCACATTTCATGCCTGTATCTGTTGAACAAGCTTCCGAAAGTTTCCACCATTGGGCTTTTGGAAATAGTGCTGCTTTGGACATCATGGTTGGGTTTTTGTTCGGGTGCTGTTTTAAATTCTTTTAGGTAGACACCTTGCAGTGGACTCGCTGGGTTAGAAAGCCTGAGTTTGATTTATTGAGGAGCCCCCATGCTGCTTTCCCCAGCAGCTGCTTGTAGTAGACTTTCTTTGGGCAGCCAACCAGCTCCCAAATCATGACACAGAGACTTATTATTAGTTATTAATGCTCAGCCTTATCTTACACTTGACCCACTAGCTCTTATAACTTAATTTAACCTGTTTCTCTTCATCTACATTTTGCCTCAGAGCTTTTTACCTTTCTTTCATTCTGTATGTCCTACTCCATGTCTGTCTGTCTGGTGGCTGCCTGGCTAGCCCTGGGTGCCTCCCTTTTTTTCCTCCCTACATCTCTCCTCTCTCTCCAGCCTAGATTTCACTTCTTACTTTTTCTCTTTGCCTGCCAGCCCTACCTATCCCTCTGCTGCCTAGCTATTGGCCATTCAGCTTTTTATTAGACCAATCAGGTGCCTACATAATTAAACAAATACAGCGTAAACAAATGTAACACATCTTTACCTAGTTAAACAAATACAGCATAAACAACTACAACACACCTTTACATAGTTAAAGTAATAGTCCACAACATAAACAAATGTAACACACCTTTACCTAGTTAAACAAATACAGCATAAACAACTACAACACACCTTTACATAGTTAAAGTAATAATCCACAACATACAGATTAATACATCTTTACCTAGTTAAGCAAACACAACAGAAACTAATGTAACACACCTTTGCCTAGTTAAACAAATACAGCATACACAAATGCAACACATCTTTACATAAAGTAATATTCTGCAACATAAACAAATGTAACCTATCTTTACATAGTTAAATACAGCACAAATGTAACACACCTTTACATAGTTAAATAGTCCACAACATAAGCAAATGTAACACACCTTTACGTAGTTAAAGTAATAGTCCACAAGAGCTGCACCTGGCCACATTCACATGCAGTGTTGGAAGATCCCAGTCTGTCCATCTTCGCCAACACTTGTTGCTTTTCTTCTTTTTAACATCATTGCCATTGCAGTGATACCCATGGGCAGGTGGGATGTAGTCCACAGTTATAGTCTCAGGAAGTGTCTAGCAAGTGGCAGGGCCCAGAAGGGAATCATTGTTTCCTTCCCTTGCCACAGGAAAGGCCACCTCCTACCCCATCAGACTCACTGAGCTTCCATGGGTGACTCAGAGAAAGGTCAATGTGTTAGACCTTCTGCTGTGACAAAGTATCTGACAGGCAGCTGGTGACAGGGCTCAGCAGGTAGAAGTAATTGTCTCCAAGTCTGTTGACCTGAATCTAATCCCTGGGACACACACAGCAAAAGGAGAGAACTGAGTCCCACAGGTTTTCCTCTGACCTACATACACACACTGTAGCACCCCCTCAAAACTAGCAAGTGCAAAAAGTTTTTTTTTTAAATATTTGACAATTTTAAGGAAGGAAGGATTTATTTTGCTCCTGGTTTCAATCCTTCATGGCTGCCTCTGTTGTTTCTGGGCCCATGGTAATGTAGAACATCACAGTGCTAATATCATATGTCAGAGTCTATTATCCTCATGGTGGATAGGAAATAGAGAAATGGGAGATAAGCCAGGGCTGGGGCAAGATGTAGCTCAAGGACATGGCCCCAGTGACCTACATCCTCCAACTAGTTCTTGCATACTGCTTCTTACTATATGCCAATAACATGACCCTATTATGAATCCATCAAGAGATCAATTCAGTCATTAGGTCAGAGCCCCAGGATCTGATCTTTCCCAGAGCCCATCAGCTGACATCCAAGTCCCTAATACATTAGTAGGCTGGGGACATTGCATATTGGAAACACAATAGTCACCTTCTCCACCTCCTGTCACAGGGCTATTGGAGTATACTGTCCTGCCCATGGGTGGGGTTGCTCTTTGCAGGGGTCTAGATCCATAGTATCTCTTCCGTCTTGTGTCCACCTGCTCCACATGGAATCTTTTAAAGCTGTGTGTGTGTGTGTGTGTGTGTGTGTGTGTGTGTGTGTGTGTGTTTAAAAAGGGGTTCATGTAGCTAAGGCTGGCCATGAACTCCTGATCCTCCAGCCTCTGCCTCCCAAGTGCTGGCATTACAGGTATGCGCCACCACACCTGGCTCCACACAGAATCTAGACCTGGGGGACAATCCTCCTGGCCTCTAATGTGCCTGCATGCTAGGGCAAGCTCACACACAAGCCACAGATTCCTGCCTTCTGTTTCTTTTCCCTTTCCTGCTGTGACTTCCCACTCACTGTGACTCCAGGATCCTGAGTTTCTTCTTCAAACGCTGTGTGCAACAGTCAGGCGCCTTCAAGGGCTGCTTTCATGTTAGATCACCTGAAAGTAGTTTGGGTAACAGAGCTGTTACAGAAGCCTAGGGCACAGCCCACTGTAGCACGAATTTTAAAAGGTCTTAGTAATAAAAACAAACCTGGACCGAGGTATTGGGGTAAATGCTGGAAGATCAGAAAAGCAGAACAAGCCACAGCCACCTCACCTTGCCAATTCCTCAGCTGATCCTGTTTCCTCAGACTGGAAGCCTCTGAGTTCTCATCCAAATGGATCTCAGCTGAACTGCTGCTCAAAAGCCTAAAAGCTTAACCAGGCTCTAGTTCCTGGTTTTCACGCCTTATATGTCTTTCTGCTTTCTGCCATCACTTCCTGGGATTAAAGGCATGAGTCACCATGCCTGGCTGTTTCCAGTGTGGCTTTGAACTCACAGAGATCCGGATGGATCTCTGCCTCTGGAATGCTAGGATTAAAGGCATGTGTGCCACCATTTTCTGGCCTCTGTATCTAGTGGCTGTTCTGTTCTCTGACCCCAGATAAGTTTATTAGGGTGCACAATATTTTGGGGAACATAATATCATCACAGCCCAGCACTTTGGGTGTTTTCCTTATCCTTCTTTGGGAGGTAACTCTTACTGGAAAACCTCTTGGCAAACACTGTCATGTTCTTGTCCCTGTAGCTCAGCTGGGGTCACAAGCCCTGTGTCACATTGTTTCAGGTGGTTGTTTGGAAGCAATGCAAGCCAGCATCAGTTAGCCTAAAACAGGAATTCAAAGTCACCTGGAAGGTGCAGTAGGTCACAAATGGATGGAAAGCTGAAGGGTAAAGCTTCTGATGAGTTGAATATCAAAGGGGTAGCCTATAATCCAGCGGTTCTCAACCTGTGGGTAGTGACACCTTTGGGGGTTGAATGACCCTTTTACAAGGTCACCCAAGACCATCAGGAAGCACAGACATCTACATTACAATACATAGCAGTAGCAAATTTACAGTGATGAAACAGCAACAAAAATAATTTTATGGTTGGGGGTCACCACAACACGAGGAACTGTATTAAAGGGTCGCAGCATTAGGAAGGTTGAGAACTACTTCCACTTTGAGGTAGACCATGCCAGGTGGCTAGGTAGAAGAATGGGGGCTGCAGTTTTTAATCCCACCATCACTGTGTCCATTGTCTGAGGGCTAAGTCCTCAAGGCCAAGGGTAGTTTGAGTAGGAGAGCAGGCAATTGTGCTGCCTGCAGACTCTAGGCATATTGGGAATTCTTTAGTGGTTGATTTCTGCAGAAATGCTAGACAGACCCCCAAGGAGAAGGGTCTTCATGACGGATGTTTCTTCTTTGAACTGGAGTTTTCAGAGGAAGACGTACCTGTGTTAAAGATTTAAGGGTAATTGACTAATTAGAAGTTGCAGTTGTAGAGAGTTGGAATGGCACAGATCCAGGGTCAGTTATCTTGGGCTTTTTCTGGTCCCCTTGATAGACATTCATTGCTAACCTCTGTGCCAGAACTAACATCCTTGTGACTGACAGGTGAGGCCTGTGGAATGTATTAATTTAGCAGATCAGGAGCTTCCAACCCATCCCAGAGCTAAGAATGTCATCAGACGGCATCTGTCTGTAACCTGCCTACATACTGTTCCCACCAATGTGCTGGAAAAGTACCCTGAGTGTTGATTTTCTTTTGTCCTATATTTGTAAAAGCAACATGAAACTATTTCCACATTAGAACACAGTATTTGGCTTGACCTGGATCTATGTTCCTGGGCCATGCTCACTCCTGTTTCAATCAGGAATAAACCATAACTTATTCCCTTTGAGGTGAGTGCTGTGTTTGGGGTGACACTCTAACTGTGCTCTGTGGGTGCACCTTGCACCAATATCTCATGGAGAAGTTTAAGTGCAGTGTCTCACCCACCCCATGGACTCAAAAATCTCTGAGGGTGGGAAAAGGGCTGGAGAGATAACTCAGTGGTTAAGAGCACTTGCTGCTCTTGCAAAGGACCTGAGTTTGATTTATAACTCCAGGGAATCTCAATGCCCTCTTTTGGCCTCTGCAGGCATACATCTATACACATATATTCACATAAACAAAAATAAATAAGAAAATAACCCTTGAGACTGGAAAAATGGCTCAGGGATTAAGAGTACTTGATGTTTGTGCAGGGTGTGTTCCCAGCACCCACACAGCAGCTAACAACCATCTGTAACTTCAGTTCCAGGAATCTGATGGCTTTTTCTGGCCTCCGTTGACACCAGGTATGTATGTAGTACACAGACATTATAGGCAGGCAAAACAGGCTCTGAGTCTGGATTTCAGCACATTTTTCTCTGTGATTGTGAATGTGGGCCTGGCCCTGGCACACCCTTTGAGCATCTCAGGTTCAAGATCAATGCTCTGACAGCCCTCTCGCCCCCTGAATATTGCAATTCAGAAATCTCTGTGTGAGAAACAAACTCTACCAGAAGCCAGTGTGTGTGGGTGTAGGTGACAAAGAAGATACTGTATCAAGGAGAGGCAGCAGAGCCTTGGTGGCCATGAAAACGTTTTCTCCATTAGCCAAAGCTAAAACTTATGTCATTTGGGGGATTTAGCAAAATGGGAGCTTCTTTTTCCGCACCAAACGATAATACAGTGTGTTTGTTGAGTGACTCACCTTTGTATTGTACCCAAGAGTTCAGAAATGGTGATGCTCTCTCTATACTGCCCTGGATATTCTAAGCCAGGAAAGAGAGGCACAGAGACAGGCTGGAGCGTGCCCTTGGGTGCACAGCTGGTGTGACTGAGCTGCTAGGGAGTCCAGGCACAACCAGCCCCTTAGGACACGCTGCCTCTGATTTGCTGATGGATGCTTTTTACAGCTGGTAGAAGGCCTGCCAGCAGGGGTCATATGACAATGTCCTGGTACTCTGGCTCCTTCTACTCTGTTCTGTCAGGGCAGTGTGGCTCAGGTACTTACTGAAAGCCAGATACTGGTAGTGAGGGGTACCTGGTACACTGCCTCTGCCTTCATGGCTCTGGGGAGGGCTACAGAATAGCTAGGCCAGAATGCTGGTGGGAAGTATAGTCCCCTGACTCCTCAGCTTGGTGTGGTCATCTTCCTGTATTCATGCCTTGTGTCTTACACTGGACCAATGTGCAGCTGACCTGGTGTGTGCCTTCTCATAGGGATTACCCTTCATTACCATGCCCAGAGATTTGCCCCACCCACTTAGTTGGATTTTATACTCAGCCTTTCTTTGGTCTTCCCAAGCTTCCTTCACAAAAACACATACCATGTGGCTTAAGCAATGGAAATTGGTACCTTGCAGCTCTCAGATTCCAATAGCAAGGGTAAAAACCCCAGCTCTGAGAGCCCCAGTAGGTTCTGGCTTGGCCACCTGATTCAACTCACTAATTAGAGACCAGTAATGGCTGAAAGCAAAGAGAAGATCTAAGTAATAGGTTGGGAAGAGAACCAAATGAATGGTTCTGACAATCCCCAAGCCTGTCTCTAGGGTACTGATGTGAGCTCTAGCTTTATACAGAGGAAGAATGGGGACAGGAACCAGGAAGTATGTAGACTCAAGCAGCCCTGTCCAGGTGGAGACTGGTTGACTGCTGTCCTCAGTTTGGTTTAGCAATGTAGTCTGGGAACGTTGGCACTGATGCCACTGCATGGGGGTGGGTGCCAGTTTCGTTCCTTTGAGAAGATGGCGAAGCCTCACCATGGGAGAGAACCATTGTCAGTTGAGGAGTAGTGTGACCTGGGTCTATGAGACTTTGTAGCTCCTAGGCTCCAAGGTGACTGCAGGTTTGGGACAATAACTCTGAGCCTTCAGTTTTTCAGGGAGTTGAGATGGGTTTGGTCAGTGCCACCCTTTGTAGATAGACATTGTTGTATTATTATCATGTCTATGCAGAATCCAGCAAAAGTCTGACCAAATTAAAAGATACAGACTCAATGTGAAGCCAGATCCTCTGTTTGCTGTGATCTTATGGGCCCTGCTGAGGAGCAATGCTTCTAGCAAAGGCAGTTTCTGATGCCTGTCACAGTAGGTTTTATGCAGCAGCTTCTCTTTGCTTGGAGGTGGCTGCCATATTGCCAAATACCCGTAGAAACAGCTCTCTGGTGTCTGTTCTTATAAGATCACTAATGCCATCATGGGGGCTTCCCTGATAACTTCATCCTACCCAATTATTGACCTCCCAAAGGTCCTGTCTCTAAATAACAGCACACGACATTAGGACTTCAGCATAGGCATTTGGGGATGGGACAGACCACAGGCACAGTCCATAGTAGTCCATCTGATGCTGGCTCCCCTGCCATGGCCAGATATGGAAGACTCTCTGTAGTTTTTATTTAATGCTCCACGACTAGCTCTCTACACTACAGTGCTGTGTGCTTTGACTATGGGTCAAGTCCACAGCCTAGCTAATGTGTTGGTGGAATGGATTCAAAACTGTAATTTGGGACTTTCTAGCAAGAGGGAAGGCAGTTCCATTTTTGGAGAAAACTGAAAAGCAAATTTCTCTTAGCATCTTGTTGAGCCCTTGGGTGTTCATATTTACACATTTTTATCTGATTGAGACATCATTCAGAAAAGAAACCATTAGCAATCCCAGGCCATTGTTGGCCTCCCATGTGTGATTTGTTTTCTGTTTGTATTGAACATGGAAGTTTTAGTAATTTCTGATGTATGTTGTAGGTTTTTATTTTTTCCCTGATTTTTAAAATCAAAATTAGTATGTAGCACTTTTTTCCAGAATTTATTAAATAACTTAAAAAATGTTACAAAGAAGTATAAATCACCTCAAATACCACTTTAAAATCACTACTTATATTTCTTTAAATTTTTCGGTGTTTTTCCCCTAGTACATGTATTTAATGTAGGACCTTGAGAATGCAAGGCAAACACTCTACTGCTGAGCTACATCCCCAGTCCTTCTCAATGTGCTTAGGATAAGCAAGGCTTGTTTTTAAAAATGCTGATCATTTCAAAACTCTTCCAATACAAGCCAGGTGGAGTGTGGCATGCACCTTTGATCCCAAGACTCAGGAGGCAGAAGCAGGTAGATCTCGGAGTTTTAGGCATATACACACTACACTAACTTCAAGGTTTTTTTTGTTTGTTTGTTTTGTTTTTTTTTTGCCTTAGCCTCTGATGTGTAACTGGGTGTCATAGTTTTGTTTTTGTTGCTGAGATAAAAATACCCCTACAAAAGCAAATTAAAGGAGAAAGGGTTTATTTGTCTCATAATTCCAGATTACAGTCCATTGTTGCAGAGAAGTTGAGTCAGCAGAAGCTTGAAGCATTTGGCCAAAGTTAAGCAGAAAGCAATGGATCAATGAATTCACGCTAGTGCTCAGCTCACTTTCTCCACTCCAGAGTCCCCTGCGTAGGGAATAGTGCTACCCACAGTTGGCAGGTCTTTCCACCTCAACTACCATAATCAATATAACCCCCCCCACACACACACACACACAGACCTAGTCTAGACAGTCCCTCATTGAGACTTCCTTCCCCTAGATAGCTCAAGTTGATAACTAAAACTAACCATTACATTCAGTAAACTGAGATTAGCCATGGTTACCTTAGTCAGCAGCACATAAGTCTGCATTGTATCTTGTTTCATAAACTTCCATTTCCTAACATCATTGTGATATTACTGTTGGTGAATACCAGTCATCATTTTTCAAACAAACAAGGGCCTTACTCCTGAAAAGCATAGTCTGATTGCAATCCTCCTCCTCCTCCCTTTGTGCCTGGTGTTACTTTTCTCCTATCCAGAAGAGGAATGAGAAATGACTGAGAGAGGGGTCTCCTCAGCCACCAGATCTCTTCATTACTTCCATATTAAGAAACGAGTTGAGGAAATGCTTATAGTCTCAAGAGTCTCATGATTCAACCTGAAGTTGAAAATCATTGCAGCTGTGCAGATGAGTGTACTACTGGGAGATTTCCCGAGGCCCCGGCCCACTTCCTGCCTATGTGAGCACCTTATCTAATGACAGACGATATATTTGTCAAAACTAAGAATCTGGTGTTGGCATAGTGTTGTTAACGAAGCTATAAACTTGGTTGGATAGCCACAGATTTTCCACTAATATCCCTTTTGGTTGCAGGGTTGAATTCGGGACCCCCATAGCTTACAGCTCCCAAGGCACCTGTTTGGCAGCTTGAGGAACGCCCTCAGTTTCCCTTGAGGTCCTTAACATTGTTGCTTAGAGGATGTGGCCAATGGTATTATAGGATGTTTGCTTATGAGGAGGCTGGAGATAGAGATTTAGTGGCAGAATATCACAGTGACTCTGTACTCTTCTTCATGTCATATGATGGTCATGCGATAACACCCTGATTCATTATGGTTGATGTCAGCCTTGGTGCTCAGGGACAGGGGATTTTTCACAATACCATGAATATATTTTCCTCTCTATACACAGCTTGTTGAGAAATCTCATTTAAAGTGGTGCAATGATTGTTTATCAAACTGAGGCACAGGGGCTGGGGAAATGGCCCAGCTGGGAAATTGCTTGTCATCAAGCACAAAGACCTGAGTTTGAGCCCCAGAAACCCAGATAAAAAAGATAGAAAGCTGGGAGAGATGGCTCATGCTTGTAACACCAGCACTAGGGAGATAGAAACAGGTGGATTCCTAGGGCTTGCTGGGCAGATGGCCTAGTCTACTTGCTGAATTTCAGGCCAACTTGAGTGACAAATGACACCAAGTTGTCGTCTGGCTTTCACACAAATGCACACACACACACACACACACACACACACACACCACAAAGGCTCACTTCACTTTGTTGGTTCTTCTTGCCAATCAGGGAGAAGCCAGCCCCATAGATTGTCAGCAGGTAGCTTCACTGGAAGTCTGGGTCTGTCCCACAGTCGTGGATCCTGAGTATGGATCTCAGTAACACTGGGAAACTCTCAGAAATGCAAATTGGCAGGTTCTACCCGACTATGACTTGGACCTTGAGTAGCTGGGAAAGGCAGTCTAAATTATGAGCAGCCCCTCCCCGCCAAACCTCCAGGGGTTTCTGAGGAAGCTCCTGGGAACCCCTCATTGTCCTGGTGGTACTTCATGCAACTAGTGGGAGTGTGGCCCAGCACTGGGAGCTCTCGGTCTCCTCAGTGACTTTCCTGTATAGTTACTGAGAATTTGGGCTCCCTAGCCACGGGCAGCTTTGTGAACTTGCAGTTGAAGCAGACCATCTTCATCTGAATAATGGTGCCTTCTATTGTTTATGGCAGATTTTTTTTCATCTCTCTAATCTGTATCATAAAAGAGTGGAAATGTAATTTCCCAGTTAACTTGTATTTAACATGAAAAATGCCTCGCTCGAGTCAGAACAAAGGGAAGGCATCCTTCCAGGGCTAACTGCCTCTGTTTAGTGGAGGGACAGCCTGCCCCCTCAATTTGCTTTTCCTAAATTGATTATCTTCAGGGTGCCTTTCTCCTCCACAGGCTTCCTTCCACAGATCTGGCCTGGTAGATAAAGTGAGGCAGTCCTCTGGCTTTAGGCCATTCTGTTCCTAGTATGAGTGTTTGCACAGGTTGATCTGACTCAGGACCCTCCCCTCTCCCTCTTTCTCCTCTTCTTCCTCCTCCTTCTTTTCTGAGTCAGTGTCTCTTTGTTGTCCAAGCTGGTCTGAAAGCCTGGGCTCCAGTACTCCTTCTCACCAGTGCGCCTCCTGAGTGTCCTGGCTAGATCAGGAATTCCGAGGAGGAATTCTAAAAGGTGGTGGTGATGTCCGTCGGGGAGCAGGTGCAGTGAGTGTTATTTGGTATATTCACTTTCAGTGACCTCTGTGACCTTAAGCAGGCCTTGGTAGGTAGCTAGACAAGTCTCAGCATGTTTGAGAGGCCCTGAGGTGGTCCCACCCTCATATGATGAGCAGCCTGTAAGACCCGACATTGAAACTGCAGGATTCTGATTATTCTTTTAAAGAATGGGCTCTGAGTCTTGTCTTTGGCCTTGAGTGGAGACACGGCACCTGCCTAAAGTTCATATGAATACCATAGAGCTGGAGGCGTTCTGGTTAAGAAAAAGGCATACCATCACCCCTTCCCTGACCAATCCAAATGGACCTGCCAATCATCTGGGCAGGAAAAACACCCCTCAGGAAGGCCATTTCTTTTAGAGGTTTTTACCAAATAAGATAAAACCCACCTAAACATGTAGGCCAGCACAATGGTCCCTTTGACTATGGTCCGCTCTCACCCCTGAGTGTTCCCTACACAGTGGACTCTCTGTCCGGTGTTCACTCCTACCCCTTGAGTGTGTTGTCCACTCTCACTCCTGAGTGTTCCCTACACAGTGAACTCTCTGTCCAATGTTCACTCCTACCCCTTGAGTGTGTTGTCCTCTGCATTAGCCCCTTTGACTATTGTCCCCTCTCATCCCTCAAGAGTATGCCCTACACAGTGGTGGCTCTGTCTACCCCTACCCCTAGAGTCTGTTTTCCTCTGCTACGGGCTCTTTGGGCATGACTTGTTGTCACCCTTGAGAGCTGCCCGTTATTCTGTGATACAGTCTGCCTTTCCTTCTGCATTATGCTCTGGGTATCCCTCTGAAATCATTTGAGGGAACTCATAAGGACTAGAGAACTGAGGGCACATGAGTGAGGTCCTGAGGCACATGAATAACACCCTCAGCCTTAGCCTGGTGACACTGGGGGCAGAGTCATCTTGCACATCTTTTGTAGGAAGATATAACCTGGGTATTAATACTAGGATGTTAGGCTGCCTCCTTGGCCCCTGCTACCAGATGCCAGTTGTGATACTCACAGATATTGTTAAATGTTCCTGGATGATAGAGACAGCAAAGTCCACTCCAGCCCTATATTCCACCTGTCTCAGGTGACATATGCCATAGCTCTGCCAATAAATGTCTACTTAGCTGTCCTAGGGGATCAGGGTCTTTAAGAGTCTGGGTTGGCCAGCTACCACCCAGGCCCAGAACCAGAGCTATGAAGTGTTCCATCCCAACATCCACCTCATCTATGAACTGTTGGAGCACATGAAGGGGATGAACCTACAGATCCAAAACAGCAGGCTCTCCACGACACAGGACAACAACAAGATATCCAAGAGAAGCCCAGTGAGAGTCCATTATTAGGGTCCTAGCAGATGCCAATGACTCGTGGCAATGAACACTTGCAAATAAAGATGAAGGAACCCAAGGATACACTGTGTGACTTAACGGGCCACACTACAGTTTCCACAAGGTTCTTCTTTTTTGTTTTTTGTTTTTCTTTTAAATTTGGTTCTGTTTTTTGGTGGGGAGGTTGCAAGGGCATGGGGCAAATGCGAAGGGTTGGGGAAATAAGTGGGATCAGAAGGCATGATGTAAAATCCATAAAGAATCAATAAAAGTAAAAAAAAAAAAAAAAGAGTCTGGGTTGGCTCTGGGGCCTCCCCATCCCTCCTCCATGTGGTCTCTGGGCCAGCTTCCACCTCCACACCTACAGAATCTTCCCTGTGGGGCTTCCTGGAAGTCCTGGGAGGAGAGGTGGGTATCTTACAGATGGAGTGGTAGGAGTGGAGCATCCCTTGGATCCTGGAGACAGCCTAACATCACCCCTAAAGGGACAGCAGCCCTGCTTTTCCGACTGGCTCTCTGTAACCCTCCCATCCCTGGTCTGTCCTGCAGCAGCCCTGGGTCACGCTTTCCAAGCCTGCTCTTATCGAGCCCTTGGCACCCTGCCTGTTCACTGTGTTATCTGGCCTCCGTGGCTCCTTATTGATGGTTTCAAGGCTGCCAGCCCCTGGCTAGGTACTGTGCTTTACTGAGCCACTAGTGCTGGGCACCTCTGGGTAGAGCGGCTGCCAGGTGGTAGACAAGGCCCAGGAGTGATCTTGGACCCTCTTGCTTATGTCTTTCCCCTGAAGGCATTACTGGGGCTTTGACAATCAGAATGTGGGGAGGGAGGATTAGCACACTAGAGAGGGTCCTAGGGGAGTCACCCTCTGACCAGTATGAATCAGGTGCCTAGAAGCTGCTTTCCCTGAAGAGCATGGAGTCCTTACTTGGGCCCATAAAATCACCAAACACAGGATGGAAGATACATTTACCTTCCTTTCCTGTTCTCCTTTTCTTGGGTCCCTTACTCACCTCCACACAGGCATGTTTATCTCTCAAGGAATGTCCTTCTAACCCAGCTCACCCCCTTCAAATCTGAAGACACAGAGATAAGCCATTGCCCTAAGCCGGCAGGCATCTTGGATTCTAAGAACAGCGGAATCTAGCAGGACAGACCTCCTACCCCACCAACCTCAAGAGGGCAGTTATCCATCACATCAAGACTGCACCCTAAAGCAGAAGGAACCATCTCCTGAGAACCAGGCTTGTCCCCTGAAACAAAGACAGCAAGAAGGACTTCTTTGGGTCACCTTGGGATACTGTTGGTGAGAGGATGGGCGGGGCCAGACTGGTTACCTTAGAAACTCTTCTTGTCCTGTCTACCCTAACCTTTTCCTTATTTAAGTCTAAGGCTCATGACAGCACCTTGAGTGTGGACTTGGGAGCACTGGACCTCTTTTTCCGTTCTTCCCAGCTAAGCCTCCTCTGCCTTTCGGCACCACTTCGCCCTTCCCTTTCATTGGTAGGTTGGTGACAGGTGGATGAGCCTAGTTTGGGGACTTCTGGAGTCCAGGCTTTTATTTTTCTTTCTAAAATCTCCAATAGCACATGTACTTATCCTCACTTCTGTTCTATTAAAGCCATGGAAACGAGCTGAGAGCAAGCCGTTTCTCATGCCTGCTTATCTTATTCTGACATGTGTTTCCCACGCGCGTCCTGAGGCCTACATTTGCCCCCTTTATATAAATATCTGTGTGGCTTCTTTGAAGAGGGTTTCCTTTTACTCGGCTTAGAGGTTAATAGAATCAAATCTTCAAGGCTCTCACTACCCTGCAGGCCTATCCCGCTTCCATTTGAGTCTTTACCTTGCGGGCTACTTTGATTCTATTAGTCAACCCGCTGCTGGCCTCTCCCAGTGCGTTTAGTGTAGAGAGCAGGTGTCCGTCCTTGGCCTGCTGATAGGATTTCATTGATGCCTCTGAGGGGCGATCCTAGTTTTTCTTTTAGAGATTTCACACTTGGAATTAAAAAGGCAGTTGTCGGTGGGCATTCCCAGCTGTGACACAGGCCAGGATGTTCCCAGTCCTTCATCCTCATAGGAGCAATCCAGAGAGGTGGCAGGTTCTGCTTTCTCAACAGAATTTCCTCCCAGAAGACCAACGAACCCTTTATAGTCCACACCTGAAGCCTGGAGCCTGGCAGCCCCACGGAACCAAATGTCTGTGAAGATGCTCAGGCAGGTGTCTCCAAGAAATTGACTAGGGAGACTTGTTAGGGTGGCCGGCTAAGGCTATACTGTAGAGCAGCCCTGGTACCTGGTAAAGAGAGCATGAGACAAAGGAGTGGGATCCTCCAAGAGCTGTCTACATTCTTTCCTCTCAGGAAGATTGTGATTATGAGTCTGGACATGTCCAAGATCCACTGGCTTTGGGGTATGGATTTGGTGTTTGTTTTATCTGAATGTAGATGAGAGCCTCAGCTGAAGGCAAGTGAAACAGTAGGGTTGGAACAGGTTATTCCTATCCAATGGGAAGCCAAGGTAAGGGAGAGACTTCCCACCTCCCTGTCCCAACACAGGATGGGGACAAATAGACATTTTCTGGAGGCCAGTTCTGGCCAGTAGACATTTTCTTCCTGGGATAATAATTAATGTTGATGAGCCTGCATCCAGGGTCAACAGGACTCATGTTATGATTGTCCCACAAGGGCTCACTGAGTCCTCAAAGGGAATATGAGATATATGGAGTATGGAGGGTGAGACTAACACAGAAACAACTAGAGAATGAGACCAACAAGACGTGGATATCAGGGCTTGTAAAATCCCAGGGGCTTGAGTGGGAATGAGTTTGGGGATCCAGGAAGGCTTTGTTTAGGAAAAGAGCCTTCTTGGCTTTGCAAGCGTGGCTTGTGGACAATGTTTGTGTCTCCAAATGCTACAGTGCTCTTCAATTCCCCCATGACCTAACAACAGGAAACTCTGTCTCTGTTGGCTCATGTTTCTATCATGTGTGAGGAATCTACAGGCAGAAGCCATAGAGGGAAGAAAGCATTGGCTTATTGGACAGATCATTTCTATACATGATCATCTGGCTGGCACCTACCTGGTCTGGATCCTATTGTATTAGGCTGAGGACCACTGAGCACACCCCAGAGCCTTGGTTTCTACTTTGTGCAAAGCCTGCTCTTGGTTGGGATTTGTTTTCCCCACTGGGTACTGGGTTCTGGACCTTCTAAGTTTACCTGCTGTTATGCTTCTGTAAACACCAGTCTTCCTGATGGGGAACAATGTATTGGAAAGCTGCATCGCAGGAGTGCCCAGGTGGCCCAAGCAGCCAGTTTTCTTAGAGATGCTGTCAGAGCATAGAGGAGCTTTTCACATATCAAGGGTTCCTCTATACTCAGAGGAATTAGCACAGACTGGAGGATGGATGGAACTAGGGGCTCCCCCACCCTACTATGAAGGGCTGTACAAGAACCTCCTGGACACTGACTATGGCCATTACTCTGATGGTAGGACCAGCCCCCAGTGATCCACTGAGTACTTGTCTATTAGATAGGATGGTGGCTACAAGTAATTAGCCAGTGGTCTGTGAAGCTCCTTGTTTCTTGGAGATTTAAGAGCCTGAAGATTGTGTGTTTGGTTTGATCAGGCTTGAAATGCTAACTATATGACTGTAGTAGCTATTTAACAAACTATTGCTAAATAACTCTCATGGCAATTGATGAGCTAGATACATTATAAAGGTCTGTGTACATAGTTCTTGACATCTTCCTGATGTGCATACAGTTAGCTTGGACAAGCTTTAATCAGGCCCCTCTGGGTCTTCTCTTTGATCTGGCTTTGTCTCGACTGTTCTCTTGTCTATGCCTTAGCAAGAATCTCCCTACCCTTGATATCTGATCAAGTTCTTTATCTCTCAGCTTTGAAGTTTGAGTTCTTGGCCTTTGACAAGAATCTTGTTGGGTCCATTTAGTAAGAAGTGCTGACCCTTGGTGCTTGCCCTAGTAATTTTCCACTACCCCCTTGCCTTGCCTCTTGGCCATAAATCCCCCTTGACCTTGTTTGGTTTGAAGTGGAGCTCACTTGCTTGCTTTCCCTTTGTGCAATACAGTTCAATCTATTACCACAGTCTTATAGAAGGACACAGTTTTATCATGTGTCCAAATCCCTTTTCCTTTAATAAGCTATTTTTCAAGATGAATAAGACAGTTTTGCCCCCTTTTACTCCAATGAAACCAAGAATCCCATTGTTCAGCAGATTACAACTATGGGACTAGAGCCTAGAGCCTGGTTTTTGATTGGTGGGCTCTCTGCTGGCTGGGTGAACTGTGCCTTCCACCCACATCTCTTCAAGCCAGAAGCCTTGATGTCCTTCTTTACTCCAGATGACAAGAAAGCCCACCCCAGAAAGGGCAGTGAGGACTGATCTTTGCTGTCAGCTTGACTGGACTTAGAATTACCTGAGGAACATACTGCTCAGTGTGCTTTTTTGTAGATATTCCCCAAAAAACGTTTGAGGAAGGAAGACCCCGCACTAAAGGTGAGCAGCACTGTCCAGTGGATTCATGTCTTCTGGGGACTGACTTAAAAGAAAAAGAAGGAAGCCAGCTGAGTAGCCGCATTCACCTCTCTCTGCTTTCTAACTGAAGACACGAGGTGACCAACTGCCTCAGATTTCCACTGACACACCTTCGCCGTCATGGCCAACTGCATCCTTGAACCGTGAGTGAACACAGACCCTCAAGTTGTTTCTTGTCATGTATTTGGTCTAGTGGTGAGAAAATGAACTGATAGAGGGGTCTGACGTTCAGTGGCAGGGAGGAAGGGAGAGGAGCAGCCAGATCCTAAGGTACGAACAGAAAACAAGTTTCAAATAAGTCAGGCTCCTGGGCTGGGGGATGGTTCAGTGGCTTTTGGTCCCCCAGGACCTTCCATGAGCAGCAGAGGAGGCTGTGGTTTTTCTTCTGTTTCTATAAACACTCAGGGTCTTCACCCCCAACCAGCCTGCACTTAGCAGAAGTAGAAGGGCGCCTCCAGCAGTTGGTGTGGCCTTGAGTAGAAGGGCGCCTCCAGCAGTCGTTGTGGCCTTGAGTATGTTGTTTAATCCCTTTGTGTTTCAGTTTTCTCTTACGTTCAGTGCAGGAGGCGGCCAGCTGTAAAGCTGGTGATTCCCACTATAAGATATAGGCGCCTAATAGTCAATACCACTTTGGGTTTTGGAAACCGGGTTGGGATAGACAGGGGAGAGAGCCCTATCCCTGGCAGAGTGGAAATCGGAGACTTACCTCCTCTGTTCATGGACCTTTCTTCTCTATTTATCCATATCAGCTCCCAGTGGGCTTTCAGCAAATCTAATACTATGGAGTGCTGGCTACAATTGGCCATTTGGGATGTGAGGCCAGGAACCAGGCGCTAGCCTCCAGCAGGGAGCTTGCTTCTTCCAGCTGTTCCTCTGCCTAGCACCATCCACGCAGCCTGTGGCACATGGTGGGAGAAGTCTGAATAATAATGGTGCAAACAGAGTGATGGGGAAGGCAGGAGGGAAATGAGGCAGGACATGCCTCTGAATTCTGTGTTCAACTAACTTTCCTGCCGGTGCCCTGACTACAGACTCTCAGGACATTGACAGGCAAATCGATTTTCATTGGCTGGCTCATCACAAACTCCTTCCCTCATTGTTGGCAGCAGTTAGAGTCCCCGTCACCACTTTCCCTTCCTACGGTGGGCACACATACCCCCATTAGAATATGGTGTGTTCCTAGAAAGAGAGGCATTACCTCTATCTTTAGACCCTTGGTGATTAGGATGGGACTTAATGAACAGCTCTTGATGAATGTGCTATTACATTTCCTGGATAAAAACCCTGGCCAAGGAGGGTTAGAACACAGCTGGAATTCCAGCCTTTCTGGTGATGAAGGGTGTGTCACACTGTGAGAGAACGAGGCTGTATGCTTGTTCTGTCCCTACCTATGGTGAGATAGTGCACCTGATCTCTCTCTCTCTCTCTCTCTCTCTCTCTCTCTCTCTCTCTCTCTCTCTGTGTGTGTGTGTGTGTGTGTGTGTCTGTATGTGTACTGGTACATGTGCACACATGTGCATGTGCATATGGAAACCAGAGGACAACCTCAGATGTCCTTCCTAACCCTTGAGCCCCAGGACTTACTTGCTCTCTCTCTCTGCTCAGCACTGGTATTTCAAGCATGCACCACCAAGTCTGGACGTTTTACATGTTTGCTGGTGATTGGGCTTCGTCCTCACGCTTACAAAGCAAACACTTTACCCACTGAGCCCTCCCCCCCAGCCCAGGAACCTGACTTATTTGAAACTTGCTTTCTGTACATACCTTAGGATCTGTCTGAGAGCTCAAGGAATAATACTCTTAGTTAGTTAGTTAGTTTATTTATTTATTTATCTATCCTGTGTATGTATGCTCATGGGTGTGTGGGTGTCACAGGCACATGTGGAGGTCAGAGGACAACTTGCAGGAGCCGGTTCTCTTCTACAACATGGGTCCTGGACATAAAACTCAGGTCATAAGGCTTGGCAGCAGGTGCCTTTACTTGCTGAACCATCTTGCTGGCCCAGGAATATTTTCTGTGCTACTTTGAATGGATCTTCTTTCCAAACACATGGCCTTGAATGCAGACACTTGCTCCAACCTGAGTTTGGAGGGATGATTCAGGATTGGGCGGACATGAGTCTACCTACTGGCTGTCCTTGTACCCAGGTCACTCAAGTAGAATAAGGAACATCTGGGGGTTGGAGTGTGGATACTGTCTTCATGGTGCCTGGTGACCCATCGTTACACACTAGTGTATGTCACCCATCTCATCTGAATCCCAGGCTGACCTTCCAGGTACTCTCTGAGCAGTAATGGGAGCCATCTTAAAAATATTTCTTAAAATTATTTTAATGAAGAATAATGCATATTCATTATAGAAAAGGGCAGTAAGAGCATATTGGCTTAGTGATCCTACACAAATGGCCCATCATGAACGTGCATGAGTATGTTCTCATTAAGTGGTTTTCCTAGTAGAAGTGCATTAGATAGTACAAAATTTACAATTTTCATGAACATAAGCATTCTAGCCCTTGTCTTTTTATATAATAATACTGTGTATGTGTGTGTATATAGTATGATGTGTGTAGGATGATGTTCTCATATGTGTGTGTGTGTGTGTGTGTGTGTGTGTGTGTGTGTGCATGTGGAGGCCAAAGGTTGATGCTAGGAATCTTCCTTGAATTCTCTACACTTTATATACTGAGGCAGGATCTTTCTCTTGAACCCAGAGCTTGCTGACTCACCTAGTCTAGCTTACCTTAGGGATCCTCTGTTTTTGCTGGTAGAGTACTTCTTGAGCTGCCAAGTTTACCCAGAATTTACCTGGGTCCTGCCGATCTGAACTCAGGTCTTCGTGCCTGCAGGGCAAGCACTGGGCCTGGTGAGCTGTCTCCCACTGTTCTTTTACTTTCTAAACAATACGCATCAGCCTCCCTCAGCAACTGTCTCAGTTGGTCATGCTGTGGCAAGGGCTGTTTTGTTCCGAGGACTTTTACATCCTCTTTGTCTCCTTGAAAATCTTCTACTCGCAGCCTTCTAATCAGCATCAGTTCCAAGCCACTTGATTTCAGAATACTCACTTATTTTTATATGCTAATTCCAGAGGGCTAGTGGCATCTCTGAGTGATTTCAGATTCCGCCGTGGATCTTTAGAAAGTCTCTCATTCCATCCAAGGGCATTATGAATGTCCCCTTTTCTCTAGCTCTCCCTACACGTTCTATTTTAATGTTTAGCATATCCTTCAATGGTTGGAAATTCAGGAGGCATGATTTGCTTTTGATAACCTCCACTTTAGGATAATCTCCTGTAAGTGTCCTGGGTGGGAGAGGTTGGCTCTAGCTCCCTGGCTTTATGGGGAGAGAGTGTCTCTTGCTGAGATGGAAGAGCCTGGAAGATCCTCCACAGCCACTCACAGCTTCGGTTGGTTCTGGTTTTTCCTCTTTCCTTGTGTCTTGCACTTCCGTCTCGCTCTACCTAATACGTGCCTCATAACAACTGTGCATTCTTCAGCCCGCTTGCATTTGGTCCTCAGTATCTCACAAGCACAGTGGAATTTGTGTAAAGGAAAGTGGGACATTTATTCACTCTCCTCACACTTCTGGGATATTTAAGTTTCAGCCTTCATCTGCCTTTCTAAGGCCTATGTGATCTTCCCACTTTATTGACAAGAGCCCAGGAGGGGGATCCAGTGGGCCCTGCCTGCCTGATGGGTCCTGGCCGTCTTAATTCTTTATTATGTCCTTGGATTCCTTAAGATAGCAGGCTCCCCTTTGCCATGGTTTGACAATAAAATGTCCCCCACAGGCTCGTCTCTTTGAACTCTTTGTCTCCAACTGACGGTAATATTCTGGGACATTGTGAAACTTTTAGTAGGTGGGGCCTGGCTGGATCAAGTGGGTCCCTGGGAGGTGAGCTTTAAGCTTGTGTAGCATGGCCCCACTTTCTATCTCCTCTCTGCTTCTCGATTCAAATAGATTGGAGGAGTCTCAGCTACACACTGTGGCCACCATGGAACAGCCAGCTGCCACGCCTTCCCTGCCATTGTGGATCTATGTACACTCAAACTGTGAGACAAAACAAGTCCTTTCACCTGGAAGTTGCTTCTTGTCACGTTTTGGGTCACAGCAGTGAGATAAATAACGAGTACAGCCCTGTTCTGGGCGAACGTCTGTCACCTGCAACACAAGAGTTCCAGTGACATGTGAACTTCTGTAAACTCTTGGAGATTGTTCCCTCCAGGACTGGAATGTAGCTCAGCCTGAGTACTTGCCTAACATGAGGGGGGAGGAGAGGGGAGAGAGAAGGGGAGAGAGAGAGAGAGAGAGAGAGAGAGAGAGAGAGAGAGAGATTCTTTTCTGCATCTGCATTTATCTACTGATCCCAATTGAAGGAAAGGAACTACTTTCTGAAACAAATATTAGATTAGATTGGTTGCAAATTAAACAGAGGGTTTGGAGCCAGGATTATCTTGAAGAATTTGGTTATATGGTCTTTGAGTATAAAGTTCTTTTCAACTTGCAAATTCTGTTGGTTTTAAAGTAAGGCATCAAGGATACTAAGCCTTAGAGGTTCCCACCGTGAAGACTCAGGCGTCTTTTTAGAATGTAGCTGGTGGTGTGTGCCTGAAGCCTTCTCCAGAGGTCATTCCTGAAGAGCTGGCAACTGAGGAAGGAGCAGAGAGAGTAGAGGGAATGAGGCTGCCAGCCTCAGAGAAGCTTCTGGTGTTGAGAAAGATGGAGAAATGTCAGGCTGATGGATGTTTATGCTGCATCATCTGAAGCATCTTCTGATGCTCCATAGCCAGGGCAATTGCTTGACAGTTTGAGGCAGGCGTCTCATTGTGCAAGTCACATAGGACTTACCATTTAAATAAAGGCGGGATGTGTTCCAGGGAACCTAGACAAGATGCTCTGGCCGTCTTTGCTGCTTAAATGTTCTCTACCCTCTCCACAACTTAGCTTCTCACCATCCCAGTGTGCACAGTTCTGTGCAGTGACTGGACTCAGTCACCATCAGTGTCTTGATTAGTTACTGGAACTAACTGACTCCGTCTCTTTGTCCTTCATTTCAACACTTCTTTGAGAGAATTAAACTACACTTGAATCAAACCTCCATCCTTTATCCCATTATCTGTGGTAATCTGCAACCAGACGACTTAGGGGCCACTCCTATGGAGAGGCCAGCTACCCTCAACTTGCTTAGGAAAACAGCAAGAAAAAGCCAGGTATGGTGGTTCTTGCCTATATTACTATCACTTTAGAGACTGAGACAAAAGGATTGCCATGAGTTCCGGGCCAGCCTGGGCTATGTAGAGAGTTTTGAGGGTAGCCTGTGCTACATAGCAAGTTCCAGGTCAGTATGGCCTATATAACAAATTCTGGGATAATCTGGACTACAGATTGAGACCCTGTATCAAAAAAAAAAAAAAAAAAAAAGTAAAACACCAAACAAAAGAAACAATACAAATAAAACTGGATGCTATCTTTGTATATAATAAACATTTCCATAAGAATTCATTCTTCACCACAGAAAATAACTTACTTTTCGTTTACTTTTTTTTTTTTTAAAGCAATCCAAAACCTTTCACGTATTTCAAGAATGACCCAAACTACAACATCCTTGACTTAGAGGGAGTTTCCCGGGAGGCTGCCAGCTGTGTTTGCCGAGGCGGCCTTCAACTTCACCATTAAGCTTGTCTTGTCTACAAGCTTACGAGGCTGTCAGGCGGTCGTCCCTTCTGCAAACGATAGCTGCTTCTTAGAAGGTTGTTGTGTTGTTCTCATTCAACACAGGGGGATGTTTATGTAACCCGTGAAAGAAAGGAGGTGACGGAACAGCAGCCAGATAAGGACGCCAGGATGTACGCCTGCTGCTCTTAGCTGGGTTACTTTCTACAGCAACGTGATTGATAGAACAACCACAGGATAACAGGATAAGGCAAGAGGAAATAAAGCCAGAGTGTGAGCCTATTCATCGGATTAAAGATCGCAGCCCAGGAAGCACTCTGTGGACACAATGGGCTGAGATACAAGACAGAAACACATCCTTATGTCTACCAAGAGGGAGACAGGTAGGACATCAAGGTCATGTGGCCACTGTAGGAAATCTAGTGAAAGTAACAGATGTTTGACCTTGTAGTGCTGGGTTCTTTCCTTTGCCCTAAGTAAACATACAGCACCTTCTTATCTCTTTCTGCTCTATCTGTCTCCTTTTAGACATGGGTAGCTAGAAATGGCGTTGAAATGGAAAATACAGTTAATGGCTACATATAAGTGTGTTTTACATAAATTTCATGATAACTACAGAGCAACCGCTTAGAACTGGAGGAACTGGAGACGGGTCAGCAGATAAAGGCACTGACCGTCACGCCTGATGACCTGAGTTTGATCCACATATTGGATGGAGTTGCCCTCTGACCTCTGCACAGGCACAGTAGCATGAACCTACACACTTACATGCAACATCCAAACACACCCTTGTACCCACACGATGATTAAAATGTTTAAAGAAAGAAAGTGAAGCCCACCACTCAACCCCCAAAGAACTTTACAAGAAGGACTTACAAAATAACTAGAAAACAACAACTTAGTCAGTCTTTATCTATCAATAGTTACACTGAATCTAAGTAGGTTAAATTTTCCTATAAAAAGACACGAAGTGGGTGAATGGATTAAATAAAACTAGACCCAGCTATGTGCTACCTACAAGAGACTCACTTCCACTTAAGGACAAGTATAGACTGGCTGTAAGAGGTGGAAAAAATACTCTGGAGACAAATGAAAATTAAGAGGCCAAAGGTAGTTAGGATGGTTAATCTTGATTGTCAACCTGTCCTGACTTAGCGTCACCTAGGAGACAAGCTTTTGGTGATGTCTGTGAGGATGTGTGTGGTGGTATTGTGTTCCCCAAAATATTGTGCATGCTAATAAACTTATCTGGGGTCAGAGAACAGGACAGCCACAATATTAAATAGAGGATAGGCAGTGGTAGCACATGCCTTTAATCTTAGCATTCTAGAGACAGAAATCCCTCTGGATCTCAATGAGTTCAAGGCCACCTTGGAAACAGCCAGGCATGGTGACTCACACCTTTAATCCCAGAAAGTGAGCCTTTAATCCCAGGGAGTGATGGCAGAAAGCAGAAAGGTGTGAGGACCAGAAACTAGAAGCATTTGGCTGGTTAAGCTTTCAGGCTTTCGAGCAGCAGTTCAGCTGAGATTCATTCTGGATGAGGACTCAGAGGCATCCAGTCTGAGGAAACAGGATCAGCTGAGGAATTGGCAAGGTGAGGTAGCTGTGGCTTGTTCTGCTTCTCTGATCTTCCAGCATTCACCCCAATAACTGGTCTGGGTTTGATTTTATTAATAAGACCTGTTAAGATTCATACTACAGATGTGAGGATAAAGTTTTAGCTGAAGAGAGGAGGTCATCTCTGTGGGTGACCAACAATATGTATTCCCCTCTTGAAGCAAACTAAAGACTTCAGATGTCTTCTTCGTGTCTCTGTGAACAGGCTTCTCACCTGACCTGGCCTTATATTCCCCAGTTCATCTCAGCTCTCCGGCACAAGGTTGCTTTCTTCACTTAAAAACAGGGCTGCCATCCGATTTGAATTTTAACTGCGAGGTGAGGAACAGACAGACCTGTGGCTGAGGCAGACCTGGATCAGGGAAACAGAAGCCAGGGTAGAGAAAGCACGGTTGAAAACAGAGAAAGGAATGCTTTGTGAGCCCTGGGCAGGGAGGAGAAATTGAATCTGAGGCCCACTTCCCCTTGGTGACCAGGCTGGCTGGGAACACACCACTGGAGGTGCAGCCCTGAGCTGCAGGGCTGAGAACTTGGAGGGAGGGGTCCACACTGTGCGGTGGCCTTGCCCCCAGGCCCTTGTGAGTGCACACAGCAAGGGGGCAAGGGACAGATTCATCCAGGTGGCCTTACCTTCCCGATGCTCAGCAAACATGCTGCCGTGCACTGTGGGTTTCCTAGCAGGGTATGAGGTCACCTCAAACACAGCAGAGAAATGGGATCTGCTAGGAAGACTGGAGTGCTCTGTCACGCTTTATCCCGTCAGTTAATCAGAAGCCTGTTGTCTCGCAAGGGAGAATCCTTGTGATGGTTTGGGTACACACTGTCCCTGCAAATGTCGTGTATTGACGGTTTGATCCCCAATGCAAGTAGTGTTGGGAAAGCGACATCCCTGAGGTGCTTGGGACACTACAGGTGAAGGTCAAGGATGAACTGGGCCATGCACCAGTGGTGAGCAGTGGCAGGGGATCAGGGGCCTGAAGCCAGCGATCACAGCAAGGAAGGGGAGCCATAGGTGGCCACTCACGAGCTATAAGCATGTCATCCACAATCCCCTGAAGCAAGCTTTTGAACAGTGCTTCAGACCTATGCTCTGGGAGCCATCAAACTCCATGTTCCAATAGCCCTGCACAAAGCTAATCAAGACATGCACAAAACAGGCGGGAAATTGGCTTGAAGAGATTGGCTGGTGCCATAATGGCCTTCTCATACACACCCAAGGGCTGCTGCAGTGACCAGATGCTGTGAATGCCTTTCGTTTCCCCACAAGACTGAGACTGTCTAAACCTCTTGATTCCTTTGTTTAGGGGAACACCCCCCTCAGTACCTGTATTCTTCACACCCTATGCACTCTGCATCGTGTTTAGCAATGCAAACAATGGCTAGGAGGTATTGAAGGGGGACTAGAGGAAGGAGGGGGAGGATCTGATTTGGAAACCAAAACCGCCACTGTGGAGTGAGCTGGTGCCCTGCTGTCTTGGAGCAAGTGAGAGACTGTAGAAAACAGCCATAAATATACCTCCTAGGGCAAGAACTATCATCAGAAAACCCAGGTCAGGGAAGGGAATTGGCAGGAAGGTCACTTTGGGAAGTGGCTTCTGGGCTGAGTCTGCGAAGAATGAAGGTGGAGCCAGCCAAGAGTGTGGACTGAGAAGCAAGGGTTCTGGTGGGAGAGTCATTGGCAAATCCCAATTGCAAGGGAGCCTTTGTTGAATTATTTGGACAAATCCTCCCTCCACCCCTTGCTATGAGGAGGGGGCTTGCCATCTTTTTCTTGGTTAATAACCCATCAGTTTGATTTGCTTATATCTTAGTTAGCATGCAAATTGGTTTGTTTTTATTGGTGTTGTTTTTGAGGCAGGGTCTCTAGTCCTGAAATTCACTATGTAGATCAGGCTGGCCTTGAACTCACAGAGTTCTGCCTGCCTTTGCCTCCAGAGCTGGGATTAAAGGTGTGCCCCACTATGCCTGGCTACAAATAGGTTTTATAATAGAACTTTCAAAACAGTTTGTTTGTATTTCTTCTCTTCCCCCCAGCTCTTCCCCCTCGTCCCCTTATATTTTCATATCACATGTTATATTTTCCCCTCCCTTAATACCTTTTCACTCCTCTCTGGTTCCCTTTCTAGTTTCAAAACATTATCCATACTCACACTCTTGCACACCCACAGTTATACACATGTGTGAAAATTAGAAGCTTGGATCCACATGAAAGAGCTGTGTGGCATTTGTCCTTCTGAGTCTGAGTTACTCACTTGATGTACGGATTTCCAGATCTGTCCTCTTTCATGCAACTTTAAAATTTTCATTCTTTTTTACAGCTGAATAAAATTCTATCATGTATATGTAACACACTTTCATTATCCATTCATCTGTCCACAGACTTTCAGGTTGATTCTATTTCCTTTTTATCCTCAATCAAACAGCAGCAGACATAATGTGCAAGTATTTTTGTAGCTGGATATAGAGTCTTTGGGCTATATATTTAAGAATGGTATACCTTGGTCATGTGATAGTTCTGTTTTTAGTTTTTTTGAGAAACCTCCATACTGATTTCCATAGTGACTAAACCAGCTTACATTCCTATCAGCCGTGAATAAGTATTCTACTTTCCATAAATCAATCTTCACCATCATTTGTTGTTATTATTATTTTTTTAATGATAGTAAAGATCTCCAGACATTTAATGGTAGCATCCAGATGCTTAAATGGTATCCCTAGGCAGTTTTGATTGGCATTTCCCTGGTGGGAAAAGATGTGGGATAGTTTTAAAGATATTGACCATCTTTGTTTCTTCCTTTAAGAGTGGTCTGTTAAGTGTTTTTGTTGGTTTGGTTTGTTTTGGCAGGTAGCTCTTGTTGCTATGAGTTCATGGGAGAATTTGGAAGCCAAAATTCTATTTATATCAGTTGTCAGTATTGGTATATGAAGATAACCCATTGAGTCACATCTGTCTGGCCTCCATCATCTTGAAAAGAAAAATCTTTGGGTTATCACCTTGGCACTAAAAAAGTGGGTCTTTGAGTGCTCAAGGAGGTCCCTTACAACCATGATAAGACTTGCTGCTATGGGGTGTGGGATGCCTGAGAGGTAGGGGCATATAGAAAGTCATTTTTATTACTAACAATCCAGGACAAAGCACACATATTGGCCAAAGAGCTGGGTCAGATCTATCAGGTGCCCAGAGTCCCACATTTCAGGTCAGCCGTTCCCACCTGTCACATGACATGATGAGAGTTCAGGAGGCTGGCAGTGGCTGTAAGCCAGTAAAACTTTATTTAAGAAGATGAGGCAGCTAAGCTTAATATTGCCCATGGGTATTTTGCTGGTAAATATTGCATTTCAGAAATCTGTTTATGTAAACTCATTAAAAAATTAATTTACTCTCATAAGAAAACATGGCTGAGAGAGATGGTGGGTGTGTTTGTGTGGAATTAATTGGAACAAGTGGCATGTCCACTCTCAGGCCACAGCAAGAGGTCTCTGTCCTTTGCTCCTCTCACCAGGCTTGTGACCAAAGAGCTGCCTTGTGTGCATTGGCAGAGGAAGGCACAGCCGTCCTTTGTGGAGAGGAAAGTGGCAGCCAACTAACTCTTCTTGTTGAGTTAAATTGCTCTAGGATGTAAACAGGAAATTGGGTTTAATATTTCCGGAAAAAGTCAGCTGCAACCCTCCTCCCTCCTGCTTGTCGAGATCTACTCTCTAAAATCAAATGCAGTTTCTAAAGTCATGGCTTTTCTTTGTCAAGATCCATTAGAGAGATGTTGGAGGGAAAATAGGAAGACACTGTGCATTGTCTTCAAATGACTCTCTCCTCCCGGTGGATCTGAAGAAGAAAAATATGATTTTCCCCTAACCGCAGGTTGCTTTGGTTTTCAGCAACATTAGAAGTGGCTTTGAATATTTAATCAGAGCACTTGGCACAGCACTGAACACCCAGTGGGTGCTAAATAAATGATTCTCGATTGTTTGCAGAAGTGGGGGCAAGTGAATGATGTCGGTGAATGTGCCAATATTGTTGGGATTCCTGTTGTAGTCCCCACACCCAACCCCTGTGTTTGCCACTTCCCAAACATCAAATTATCACGATTTCCAAACACTCCAAAGGAAGTAGGGGAAAGTTTCTGTTCCCAATAGAAAGAGTGGTGCATAAAACCATCAACTCTTTTTGTTGCTGACTTTTCCTGGGAAGACGTAAACAGATGTTTATTTACCCCACATGACGATAGAACCAGGAGACGACTTTACTCAAATCTAGCTTGGAAGCAGTGAGTTTATTGGGGTTACTTACAGTGTGGCATGTATGAGGAGTTACTTACAGGAATGTGGGTCACTCGAAAGCAGCCACATCATGGAAAGCCCACCTGGTACGGCTGGTGACTGCATCCATGGAGCTCCATGCACATCTTACAGGTGTCTCCACCAGAGAGTCTCCTCTCCTTGTCCATCAGTTGCTTACTGCTTATAGAACCCTAGGGACCAGCCTGTGAGTCTTGTGTTGTTCTGAGCTTGTGGAGTGTTGAGGAGCCTCAGGAACACCCCAAGGAGTGAGTGTTTCAATCAGGAGGAAATATCTATATAACATCTATTTCCCACATCTACTGAACAAATAACTTAGTTTCTTTTCCCATTACTGTGATGAAATATGCTGACAAAAGGGTTTATTCTGAGTCATATCTCAAAAGTATAATCCATCATGGTGGGGAGTCAAAGTGGCAAGGTCTTGAAGCAGTTTGATCACATTGAATTCACACTGGGGAAGCAGAGATCAATGCATGCTGCTGCTCAGCGCCCTTTCTCCACTTTATACCATCTAGAATCCCAACAGGGAATGGTGCCACCCAGAGTGGGCAAGTCTTTCCATCCATCTCAATGAACACAATCAAGATAATCCCCCACAGGCATGCCCAGAGGCCACTCTCCTAGATGATTCTAGATTCTGTCAAGTGTACAATTAATACTAACCATCACACACTTACACTTGACAGCTGAAAGATTCCCCCTTTCCCACCTCACTGAGGCAATCATGACACAGCCCAAATATGCAGCAACAGATGGAAGTACCAAATAAACCCACAGTTCCTTCCTCTTACGTTAAAAAGCCCAGTTCCCCCCACCCCATAGACACAGCACTCTCAATCCTTCTCTTTTGTTCTAGCAGGAACAACTAACAGAAGGGTATGTGGGTTTGCCACGGTCCTGTGTGGCTCCCACACATCTGTTTGTGTTAAAAGATGCTCCGGCAGTCAGCCCTTGTACCAGGAGGCAAACTTCAGTTCCCACCTGATGAGTGAGGCAGTTATAGGTGAAGTGTCTTCCCCTCCAAAAGGGAGACTTGGTTATGCATTCAGAACTCCATAGTCATCTGTTTTTATTGTTACCTAATGCCTTTTAGATCAGCACAGGCCTTGCAGGAAATCAACGCTGAAGCTGCATAATTAGAACGTCTTTCATAGTTGTAAACGGTAATCCCACCGGAGAACAGATTAAGAATTCACAAGCATGGATTTCTGGCACCAGGTACCCACAGTTCCCTTTCTTTTTGAATAATTCATTATTTAAATACTTCGATGCATGTTCTATGCAACCCTGTATATCACATCCAGGGAACGGAGAGTAAGAGCCTTGTTCCCCATCTGTCCCAACTGTGAACATATTTGAGGCTCATTACTGGGGCTGGTTGTCATGGAATAGCAAAGGCTACCAATATCAGTTTCAGTTAGTCACTTTTAGGGTCCATTTAGGGAGATTTAGTTGGACCTTCCACAGGACATTAGCAAAGCAGAGGTCTAATTTTCATAGTGAACAAGATGTTCACTTTAAGGAAAAGAGGGGCTGGGGAGATGGCTCACAAGCGTGAGGACCTGAGTTGAAATTCTCAGAACCCTTGTAAAGCCAGGTATGTAGATGTGCATCTATCTGTAATCCCAGCGCAGTCAGGAGGCGAGACCCTGCCTCAGGTGGGTAGAGAGGCTCTCTGCTGATGTATGTCTGCAATGGTCTGAACTGATATACTCTTAAGTCTAAGGCTGTCAAAACAACCAGGGGGCCACTGACAAAGGGGACTGATGCTGGAGCCACGGAGCCTCATCCAAATCCATGTGTTTGTTAGGTCATCCATGCAAACTCATCTCCCAACTGTCTATCAGTGGTTGCTCCAGCCCTCTGACTTCTCATTCAACTTCTCTGTTCTCTGGCCTTCCATCCTGTCTCCTTACACCGACGACCTCCAGACTCTTGTTCAGCCCTCTTGGCCAAGACTCTTGAGACCTTTATTTGGCCACACTACAACTGTGTCCTGTGACCAGCCACTGTAGCACTCAGTGGAGGGGGAGGAATCACCCACAGGCCAGATGAGCCCATCATCTGCCTCAGAGAGCTGGTTACCATAACAACCAGCCAACCTTGAGTAAATTTCCCCTGGCTGGTCTTGGAACTTCTGGATAGGTAGCTCTGGTAGCTTCTACATGGCTCAGAGTCCTTCAGTATGTTGTGATACTAGAAGAAAAGTCTTGATTGTTCTCAGACCTGCAGGACCTGCTGGGCAGGAACTCAGAGGTACCAGAAGCAAATTTTGAGGAGGCAGTGGGTTAGACCTTCAGAGCCCAAACCAGGTATGCAGATCCCTTTCTTTGTTGAGGTCTTTGATAAAACAAATTACTTTATGTTTTCCCCTGGCTGCCTTCATCCTATTGCTTCTGAAATCCTACATGGCATTCTCTGCCTCCCTGGAGAGTTTCCAGTGTGAATAAAGCCTGCCACCAGCTGGGTTTTATGCTCTTATTGATGTCTTTAGGAAAGCCAGAGTCACAGATGAATACAGTAGACATGTTTTTGTGACCTTGGGCTGGTATTTAGTCTGTGCATACTGTTTTCACACTCAGTTGCAAACACTGGTGGAAATAACCTCAAGCCTTTCCCATCTCCTCCTGAGCTTCAAGTCTCAACTTCAACATTTAACTCTTGCCTCCAGTAACAGGAGTCTAAAACCCCATCATCCAGGCCCTAGTTGTGGACTATGACTTGCAGAGACCCTGTACACAGCAGGAAGAAGCAAGGTGTTAGCTGACATTGAGCTCTGCTTCTGGGAAAGTCACCAAGGCCTTCTTCACCCTTCCCTGGCTTGCAATGTGGAGTGAGGTAAAGTTTCCACAAGGTCATCCTTGGAGAAAGCCAGGCAGAAGTCCCCTGCAAGAAGAGTTCTATGCCTTGCCATCTGCTTTGTCTTGTGTACACCCTTGGCTAACGGCCCCCAAGACCAGCTGAATAGAAATGGCCCCAACACAGGAAATGAAAATGGGCGGCACTCCTTCGTCTGTATTCCAAGCAGCTTGACATTCAGAATCTAATAACTTTTTGCATAAAGTAAACCTTCATAAGCATGGCACTATTAGGTTCTGCTGTGGAGAGAGAACTGTGCAAAATAATTTTTGAGCAGAAACTGTAACTATCTCTTAAGAGCCATGTGTACCACAGCTCTGGCACATTCACCAGCTCCGGCACACGCAGCTCTTTCCTCGTCATGTAGCTCACCTGATCCTCATAACCTGGGGAGGGGCAGGGAGGGGCAGGGAGGGGCAGGGAGGGGCAGGGAGGGGCAGGGAGGGAGGGAGGGCCGGCCGTTCTATCCCAGTGCTCTTCCTGGGGGAAAATGAGGCTCAGGGTTCAAGAAGATGTCCAAGGTTGACTCTGGATGGGAGCCCCTACCTGAGCCTTCCTTCCGGGCACAGTGTCTCTGCATGCCCACCTCTAGCTGTCACTTCTGTGAGCCCCTTGTCCCCTGAGTGTGCTCTGGCTTTTTGCAGGGCTGAGGCCACGCTTTGTGCCTGCCGGTGGGCAGTCTGTATGAGTTCCTTTCAGGCCCCTGGCAAGCAAAAGCAGACATTCTAAAAGAGCAGCAATTATCCCTCCTGGTTCCTTTGTTCAGAGCACTGTAAATAATTTATTTGGATTTGAGGGTCTAGAGACGGAAACCCATATCGAACCTCTCGGTAACCAGGAGAATTCAGAGTCTGGAACTTAAAGGCCAGCAGAAAGCAAGTGAGAAAGAAGCGTGCCTCTTTGAAATCAGAGAAGACAGCAAGATCTCAGAGCCCAGGCGGGAGGCTGGAGTTGGCCGGGCTGCAGCAGAGGAAGTTTTCTCGTGGCATTTAAAGGTCACCCAAGGGGTTTCCACAACTCTCTCGTGAGCCCCCCATAACAAGGGTTTTTGGATCAACTGTCTGTGAAGTTGGAAAACACAGGCCTGCACTGGAGCTGGTCCCAAACCCCTCCTGCTGCACTCAATACCTGCATCTAACAAAGAAAATTGTGTTTGCCAGGCTGGCTCGCTGAAGTCACAAGATTCCCAGTGTTACACAGTGCTCCGGAATGCCTGTGAAACCTCCCGAGGAGGGGAAGATTGTGCTCCCCACCTTTCAGATAACTGCCTTTAGTACCAGCCTGAAAAACCATGTCATGGTCATGGATTTGGTGAAGAGGGACTGGCTTCCTTCCCAGAGAAGAGCCAAAGTTTGTTTCATCCAAATGTGCCCCGGGCTGAAGGTGGCTGAGCAGCAAGTCAGCAGATATGAGGTACAGCTGGGGCTGGCTCGGCAGGGTGGGAGGGCAGCTGCACCCTGAGCTTGGAGATACTGATGGAGGGCTATGTGGGAGACCCTCTGGCCATGTGTCTTCTCTGGTCTTGCAAAAAAACATTGCTTTGTTTGTATCTTGGGAAATATTTTTTTAAAATCCTTTAAAGTATTTCAGTTTTTGCAGTATGTTGGAGGGGATAACACCCTGGGTGAATGTGATCGATATACAATTGACAACAAAAATCTGCTCCAAGGTTTCTGAGGTGGGTCGCTGGTATCCACACCTGGGGACTGCAGTGCGTCTGTGATTCCACTGCTGTTAGCCCTGGGAGTCTGCACTTATCTGTCTCTTGGAAGAAATGTCTATTTGTCTGCCTGTGTGTTTAGAAGGAGCATATTCATGGCTTTCTTGCGCAAGTTGAGATAGCAAGATTCCAGACTGGTCTTTTCTTTTTAAAGCATGGGCTTTAGTTTTCAAGCCCAGACAACTTTTTTTGGAAAATGGGGAGGACTTTTGGCGATTGAAAATGTCAACCTGAGATAAACACATCACCCTGAAAGATATCTGTATTCTACTCTGGGTACCAGCCATAAGTGCTTATCTTTCCAGAAAGTAAACACACATGAAATCTGATCAGCGTTTCATTGAACATGGAATAAATTATGAATGACACTGTAATTGACTCCCAGAAAGCTCACTTACCCGTCTCTTTGGATGACTGTAACATGCACATTGCTAATGCTTTATGAAAAGGTAAGTGTTTGAATATTGATGCTGTTATTAGGAAAGCCCTCCCCTGAGTTCAGGCAGATACTTGAGACCTTTAGTCACCCACACTTGGCAGCAGAGAAGCCAGCCTGACTGGAAGGAACAGGTTTTGCAGGGTTCAAGGCTAGCCTTCTTCCAGTTCCAGCCCTGGGAGAGTGACTTTCCATGTTCACAACAGATATGTAAAGGCCACAGGAAAAATGGTGTTAATTAAATTCAGTAGTAGACCTTATTCATTAATTCATTGCCCAATCAGCCAGAGCAAAAGGTGTGCAATTAGAATATAATTGAAAGAAACCAGAGAAGTTATTATTCACAAGTAATTAATCGGATGGGGCCAGAATTTTATCATTGTATAACTTTCGTTGTGGCTCTTTTCCAGTCCCCCAGAGAGGAGAAAACTTGTTGAATGATCTCATCATGCATTTTACAGTAGTGCTCATGGCTCCATTTTAAACCTTTCTAGTGAATACCCTCTCTTGCATTCCATTTTTCATAAATAAGACTTCCCCATTCCTTTACTATTGTAGCCACACTGAAAGCAATGTGAAAAAGGTGTTTTGCAAGAGTTGGTGGAAAAACTTCAAATATGCTGATTGCTACAACTACATGTTTCTGTGGCTGAACTGTTTACTATCATTAACAGCTAACAGCCTAGCCATGTGTGTTAAATGAACCCTAGGCCACTCCCCAGTTAACAGTCCAACCAGGTGGATAGTTTTTACTGAATCTATATATAAGACATCGTGTATACAGGGCTTGCTTCCTGAGCTCAAGGGCTGGCCAAGTTTGAAGACAATGAATAGAGCGGGGAGACATGGATGGAGGTGATGGAGGTGTACCCAGGAGGCCCACAAGCCAGGCATCTTCTCTGGTCTGGCAAACACATCGCATCTGTCTGCTGCCTGTGAGTGCAGTTTATTCTGTGTATGATCTCATTTCTTATCAGATTTCATGTGTTTACTTTCTGAAGAGATAGCCGCTTACGGCTGGTACCATTTGCAGAATACAGATATCTTTTAGGGGTCCTGTGTTTATCTCAGGTTGACATTTTTCGTCTCCAAAGTTCAGTGGTAAACATTTCAAGAATTTAAAATAGTCTAAAGCTATTGAGCTATTACAGTTATCCTCGCTGGGGCATGTCAGTACTGTTTAGATAGGAAGGAGTAGGAGAAAGAAACCCCGGTGCTCCATTTCCCAAGCTGAACATACCCGAAAGACCAATTAACAGCCCAGCCTGCCATTGGACTCAGCTCAGTGACTTCTCCCCCTCCATCAACTCAGAGGTTTCCTGTTAACCTGGGCTTTGGCCATGAAGTGACTGATGAGGTAGAAAATGAGCAAGGTCGCTGGGATGAACTCTCAATCCACAGGGGTACTAGATTAAAGAAATGTGTTCATTTTTCAACAAAAGTGAAACTTTTTTTTTTAACTGATGTCAAGTTCCTGGGTGAAACTGTGAGGCTGCTGATCTGAGGATGAGTTCTATAGATGGGGAATTCTCTCAAACTATGGTCTTAGTCCTGAGCTGTGTTAATGCTTGGAGACATCACCATTCATTTGGGAGAACAGTGATTGGTTAACTCCAGCCCAGGCATGGTCCAGGTGTATCTAGTCTCTTCCTTAAACTGCCTTCAGTTGCAACCATGAGAAGAACCTGTGATGAGAGATGGCCAAGGCAGGAAGCAGATGAGAGTGGGAATATTGTAGCTCCTGGTGCCTGATATTTGCAAAGCTTGGGTTCCTCTTGACCCCAAATGTACCCCAAAGTAACAGGAACATTATGTGTTAAGGACATTCTTCTTTAAATGTTCTGTATGGTTAAGAAATTAACCAAGCCATATCTGGACGTGGATAGTCCCATCTGAAAACTATGTTTGCTGTTCACATTATGAACATGCCTTCCTGAGGTATGAAAAGGCTCCGATGGCTTCACCAACCATGGGAAGAGAAGTCATAGAGTTGTACGATTGATATGCACCTCCCAGGGTGGGTGTGTTTAAGTATCTCTGTTCTACAGGGTGCAGGGAATAAGCTACAGCATCCATACATTTGGTTTTGAGTAAGTTATTAAGTATACAACAAGCCAAATTAAAAGAGTAAATAACAATTATCAGATAAAGAAATAGATACATAGTTGGCAAAACATTACCAAACTGGGCATTTAGAACATCCTGCCAAAATGGGGAAGCCCCTTTAAAGCAGTCAGCTGATGTTCCCTGTAGAGGCTGCGCTGGGCAAAGCAGACTGATCCATCCAGAGATGCTTCCAAGGAAAAGAACAAATAACAACAAAAAGGTGACATCACCAAACCAAGGTTTACAAACATCCAGCAGAAACCAACTAGGGAAGCCCTGATAAGGCAGTCTGTTGGAGTTCCCAACAGAGCAGGGGTAGGGGGTACGGGGTATGGGTTGGGGAGACCCTCAGGTGAGGCTTCCAAAGGAAAAGGAGCAGATCTAGATAGTGTTATGGAATTGGATGCTCACAACATCCAATCAACAGAAACTGATCAGGGAGGCTGAGGCAGTCAGCAGTTCTCCATTGAGCATCCTCCCCATGGTTGGCCATCCAGCTTCTCCTTCCCACCGCAGACACTTTTATATCCCAAGATAAGCAACAGTAACCTCTGTTGGAAACAGTTCACCTTCTCACTGTTCTAAAGGTCACAACAGTTTTGCTCATGGGCTGTTTTGTGTTCCCTGAAACGGAATTGGGGTGAGTGACTCATCCCCAGACAGAGGGCCTCAGAGAAGTCTTTGAGACAAACATGCTTTGGTCTAAAATGGGGTTGGGAATGCACACTCCAGAGCCAGCCCTGGTGATCTCAAATAAAACATGACAATTTGCCATTATAATATTCATTACAACCTCTCAAGAGGTTATTGAGACCTATCTGGTAATAGGTGCATGCCAGAGCTTGAAGGTTGAGGCTTGCCTATCTGTTTTCTGATGGGTGACAGTTTTAAACATTATCTTCAGGAAATGAGCTAGGGGAAGGTGTTACATGTGGGAAACACTATTTACCTAAGCCTCTTTCACCATCTGCTTTTTTATTTTCTACTTATCTTATTAGTAATTTTTACAATCTAGTGAGGAGACTTTTGCTGGCAAAAGTCTGGCTACCTAGAAGAGTCATGGTGACATTTGAAAGTCCCTCTATATGTGTGACCCAGCTAAGATCACTGTGACTCAGTGGGCCCAGAGCAACATCAGAGCATCAACACCAAATAGCAAACAAAGTAAAGCAATTCCCAGGCGGCTCCTCACAACTCCCACTTCTCTTGGTTCACGATTTTCTCTACCTCCCCAAGTGCATGAGGCAAACACTAACGGGAGTCCAAGGCTGCTGTTGGTGACACTCACCCTTCTCTCTGTTACTCCCCCATCTATTTTTACTGATCCGTTTGCCTCCTGGTTATGAGTCGTGTTTTCTTTCTTCGTTACGTACGAGGCAGTTTTTCAGTTGGATGTCAGCTGTTGTGACTTTTGCATCGTTAGATGTCTGATCTTGTTCTACTTCTGTCAAGAGTATTGGCTGGGTTCTGGCAGTAGACTAAGCAGCTTGCAGACAGCTTGGACCTGCTGGGGTTTACCTGGGAGATCTGTGAAAGGTCTAGCTGAGGCTCTGGTGCAGAGTAATGGTTCTCAAGTACCATGGCTTTGCTCCATGGTGATGGGTGGAGACAGTTTTGGTGATGGATGCTTGGAGGAGGATGCCACTGCTAATGGTCATAGATGCTGCTATCTTCCTTGTGTGTAAGTGTGTGTGTGCACGATTGTGTGCATGTGTGTGTGTGAATATCTATGGATTCCAGAAGTCAACTTTGGATGATGCCATTCACCTTGCTTTTTTTGAGACAGGGTCTATCACTTTTACCTGGAAACCACTGGTTTGGCTAGACTGGAAAACCCTAGGAACTTACCTTTCTCAGCATCTTGAAGTCTGAGACTATGAGAGAGCATATCACCAGTCCAACTATTTTTTTTAAGTATATTTTCTAGGGATCAAGTTTTGGTTCGCATAGCATGCACTTTACTGCCTTATTCTCCAAGCTCCGATGGTGTTAACTTCCTCCAATACATAGCACAGCTCCATTCCTTCTGATGGAGAACACTCCAGCCTAAAATGCCCTCAGTATTGAGGGGGAGAAGTCCTATTCTAAGGCATATTTAGTCCCACCATTAAGACACAGCCCTTCTGAGGAGTCTCTTTGGCTTCTCTGGTGTGATGAGACCTTCCCGCAGGTGGGAACATGAATTCTTTCTGCCTGTTTGAGGTCCTGCTCCTTTCTGGAATTTCTTTCTCCTTGCCATCAGATAGTTTTCTCTCAGGCAGATGCAGATCAGAAGCCTTGAGGGGTCCCTTGTGATCAGCCGACACTCCCTTTTCTTACAGTTCCTACCCTTCATGAATGTCAACCCCAGCCACCTGAGCCCTGCCATGTCTCCTGCGCTCAGTGAAAATGCAGGGTCAGCTGAGTCTCCACTCCCAGGGTCACAGTCTGGAAGCCACACATGTAGGGATAATTGTGGAGTTCTCTCTCAATTCCCCTCTATCAGGGATCACAGGCTTGTATTGCTGGCTTACAATGAAAAAAAAAAAAGAAAACTATTGTTTTGCAGCTTTTACTATTCTGTTATACTCTATTTGTAGACAGAAGTAAATGCCTGCCCATATGGTTTGGGTGTTGTACCAGGGCTGGGAAAGTTTGCTTGTGTGTGTGTGTGTGTGTGCCAGTATACACGTGAGAATGAGTGTATATGTGTTCAGGTACTTGTAAAGGCCACAGGCAAGGCATCATCCCTCATCCCTCTGTAACTTTGTATCGATTTTGTTTTTGGACATGTCTTAATGGCCTGGAACTTACCAAATAGGCTAAGGTGGCTGGCTGGCCAGTGAGCCCCAGACATCCACTTGTTTCTACCTCCCCATTGTGGGAATTGTAACCACATACTATCACGCTTGGCTTTTTAAAAATGTGGGTTCTGGAGATCTAACTCCGTTCCCCAAGCTTGCAAGACAAGCATTTCACCAACTAAACCACCTCCCTAGCCCCTCTACTATGGATTTTGATGAAGGCTTTCAAGTGACTGGGATGTGTCTTGAGGCCTTGAGTAACAAAAACACTCAAATTCGAAGTGCTCAGGCTTCATGATGACTTGATTCATGGAATGCTGAGGTCACAGAGACCAAACAGGAGGGAAAACAAATGCTTTCTTCTCTTGCTTATCAAAAGGGATGTAGCAGAATTACCCAGCAGCTCGCTGAGTTGACAAGTCTGAGCCAGATCAAAGACTTCCGAATCTCGATTTTCTTCCTGGCCTCAAAGCAATGATTTTGCTGGAGGAGTGTGCTGGGGATTCCTGTTGGAATGCAGGCCCAAGCACTCCAAGGCAAGCAGGCAGAGAAAAGCCAAGTAGATGGCACTGAGGCTCAAGATGATCGGTTCGCTTCCTCTTCACTCCAGGACTTTCTCTCCTCCTCCACTGTCCATGGCTGGTTCAGAAATCCATGGGCTGTTGAATTTGTATGTGTGGTGCTGGGAATTAAACCTAGAACCACTGAGCTGCACGTCTAGTCCCAGAAGTCTGTACTTTAAACATGAAACTGTGATCTGAAGTTCTAGAACCATCTTTTGTATCCCTAGGATCCCGGGGAAGGCAACAAAGACACCAGTATAAAGCCCTCCACTGGGAGAGCTGGTGCGTGAAGGGTGGGGGTGGGGGCTGTGCACCAGAGAGGAGAATGGCCAGGCCAGGATCACTGTGTGTGGGGAGCTCAGTGGAGGCAGAGGTGGAACAATGGAGGCTGGTGTGGCTGATCCCTGAAAAGCCTCATTCATCCTCACCACAGCTGTGTGAGACACATGAGTCCCATTTTTTTTTTTTCCAAAGAGAAAATTCTGAGAGGCTTAGAGAGTTGATACAAACATCACAGAGACTCAGCTAGTGTGGCTAGGAGGACTCTGGCCTCAGGATGTCCTACTCTGAGGTCTGTGTTTCTCATGTGGTGCTCAGGAAGAGAGAAGAGGAGGCAAGGTCCTCCCTCCCCTCCTCCTCACACCGACAATAACTGCTCGAGAGTGGATCCAGGGTCATCACAGACACAGGGGAAGCCAGTCCTGACTACAGCCAGGGTCAGACGGTGGAAGGTCAAGTCAGGGTCTTCCACTGCCCTTCGGCCTCCTGCTGAAGACGTGGTTCTTTGTCACCCCTTCCTTGCCTGGCACTTCCATCCCTCTATTTTGGCTGCCCCAGTTTCTACTCAGGCAGAGAGTAGAGGAAGTTAAGAGGAAACACTTGGGCTGCCTTGCTGTAAAATATCTACCAACCAGCAAAAGTCATTATATGGTTTTAATATAGCTTTTTAGAAGTTTGTTTTCCAAGCAGATGATAATAGTCAAAAGCTACAATGTATATGATGTGTGTAAAGAAAGCCAAATTCTGTCATATGCTGATTCCACCGTAAGCAGCTCATCTAGAATTATAGACAACTTTCACAGGTTTAGCATAGAGAGCAACAAACTATTTCTGATAATGAATGTGGTAGTTTTGTGGCAGGCTAGACTTGACTTATGAATTGAACCCATACTTTAGGTACTGTGTAAAATGATCTTTATAACTTTGGTACTTTTTTTAAAATATAACATTTTCTGTTAAAATATAAACACCAGGTTTGGCGAGATGGCTCAGCAAATAAAGGCCTTTGCTGGTAACCTGACCACCTGAGTTTGATCTCTGGAGTTCACATGATTGAAAGAGAGGACTGACTCCTGCAAGTTGTTCTCTGGCCTTCGCATGTGTTCTATGGCATGTGCATACCACACCCATACAATAAAAACCTAAATAAAGATAATAAAATTGAATAACCAACACCAATAACTCATATGCACATATTGTCTGATAGCTGGACAGTGAATCACAAGAGTATAATTACAATTATGGGAAAACTGGACAAGTTCAATATGGAGGAGGCATGGAGCTTAAACTCCACGTGGAACACTTTAAGATTTCAAGCGCTTAACAATATTGATTTTGGCTTATGAGGCTTTATTCTCTACATGATAAAGATATCTTTTGCAAACACTAATGAGGAAGGCTGGAGAGATGGCTCAGCCGTTAAGAGTACTTGGTATTCTTACAGAGAATGTGGGTTCTGTTTCCAGCGCCCACAAGGCAGCTCACAATCACCAGGAACTCCAGTTCCGGGGGTCTGATGACCTCTTCTGGCCTGCTTGGGCACTGCAGACATCTGCTGGCCATAACTTACATGCCATACATGTAGGCAAACATTCTGACACATAAAATATGAATAAACCCTATTAAAAAAGGGAAACAGTAGTAGGGAAGCCATGCGTTCATATGAAACAAACACAGGAGTGCGGAAGTCTTGCAGCCCAAAGCTTGAAATTGTGTCAGCATCTTTAGCATCAGTAAATGTATTTATGGCTTTCTTTTATGACTACAAAATAAAATAGAATAAAATCTTTACCCGGAACCCCCTATGAGCCAGTAAACTACCGTAGGTGCTGGGAACACAGTACTGAAGTCTGGTTCCTGTGCCTGCTCATCCTAGCAAATGTCTACACAGAACTTTGAGTGCAAAGGACCCAAAAGACTGTTCAGAAATGGAGACATTCGGCCGTGTTCCTCTTGTAAGACTGGGAGGGTTTTGAGGCTCAGTGGTAAGAGTGAGGTATGGGCTAAAACTGAGTAAGAGGAAAACGTTGCTGGCAAAAAGACCAATAATTTCCAAATAGTTATTCGGGTCAGGAGAACCTAAACAGAGCCCAGCAGTCTCTCTCAGCTGAGGAGGCTTGAAGTTATAGATAGAATTCGAGGTCACAGTTTTTGAGAGGAGGAGGCCAGCACAGAAATAGCTCCGAAACGGTTGCTGCAGGTCTCCTTGACTCTGGCTGCAAACCTGCCTGTGCTTTGCTGAGCTGTAGAGTCGGGAAAGAGCAGCTCTTGAGAGGTCTGAGAGGAACGGTTCTCAGCACTCTCCCAGGGCTATTGGCCACTCAGGTCTTCAACCATCTGGAAAATAGAGACCTCCTTTCCTTTGGAAGCAGTCTAGTAGGGCCACCAAAAGGTCATGCCTTTGTTGTGTGTCTAAAGTAGTTTCTAGACTCAAGCCTCAGACTCATTTCACTACAATTTAAAAACACTGAGAAAAAAAAAA
>CABHPP010128931.1:21265-35277 GCA_902168425.1 Peromyscus attwateri | reverse complement strand
CAGCTTACAGTAACCGTAGTTCTGAGGTCCTGACACCTTCTGATCTCTGAGGTCTCTTTCATGCATGTGGTGTACGTACATACATATGCAGAGGTGCATGTGTACACATACAGAATTAAATAAATAAATCTTTAAAAAGATCATCACAGCTGGACCTGTTACTACTGATGTTCCTTCGTAAGAGGAGGGCATGGGCGGGTCACTGGACCCTCATTGAGCACCCAGCCCCTCCCCCCAGGCAGCTGTGTGAGGTTCTGCCCTCACAGCACTTGCTTGAGGGCTTGGGGAGGAGCTAAAACATAAAGGCGGGAAGACTGGAGAGAGCGGGCTGCACTGTGGGGAAGCCACTGTCCATACTGAGGGAAGACTTTCCAGTGTGGCTTCAGGTCACCCACACCCCTGTCAGAACCCCTCAGCCATGCCCTTGTAAGTAAGGCCCCAGGTGAACTTCGGCTTGGCATTAGGACTCTAGGACCTGCAGAGAAAAAAATTCTCACAGCAGGTGGTAAATTTATCTTGTTAATGTTAATATTAGGTCTCATGGTGTTAAGAAAGAAAACTGATGAGTAAAGAAAATGTTAGAAGGATACAAAAATGGAAATAGCTTTAATGAAGAATGTTTTATGCATGAAGATTAAGATGACTGGATGTGGGTTGGGGATTTAGCTCTAGTGGTAGAGTGCTTGCCTAGCAAGCGCAAGGCCCTGGGTTCAATCCTCAGCTCCAAAAAAAAAAAAAAAAAAAAAAAGACTGGACTGGATGTTTCTAGAATGAAAAAGAAAACCAGGAAGTCTATGCACATTATGAAGGTCTGAAGTCATTCAAAGTTTGTGAAAGACGAGACTTAGAGATTATGCATATGACATTATCATTTCTAGGGTCAAGGTTCAATACATTGATGTTAAATGTCTGTTTAAATGAATGGTGTTATTGACCCGCTCTTGATGAGCACAAGGACTGGGTTAAAGGGCAAACATGTATGACCAATCCATGTTTCTTATAAGAGTGTTATGTCTAATCCATGTTTCTTTTTTTTTTTTTTTTTTGGTTTTTCGAGACAGGGTTTCTTTGTGTAGCTTTGCGCCTTTCCTGGAGCTCACTTGGTAGCCCAGGCTGGCCTCGAACTCACAGAGATCCGCCTGGCTCTGCCTCCCGAGTGCTGGGATTAAAGGCGTGCGCCACCACCGCCCGGCTAATCCATGTTTCTTGTAAGAGTGTTTTGTTTTTGTCTAGGCAAACACAGTAGTTAAAATACCTGACTGCTGTAGCTGACCTTCTCAGTGTTCAATGACCATACTTGGAGGCCTGTACTGCTGTGGGCAGAGGGATTAAAAAGATAGTATTCCCTCCTTTCTCTCCAAGGTCAACTAGATTCCAGGGCACTGTGGGGCTTCTCTAAAAATGTCCTGTAACTATGGGGAGTCAACTGTTCTCTTGTTCAGGGAGGCCATGGAGACCCACTGGGTGAACTCTAACCAGTGTCCAGCCTACAGAGAGGAGGAGGCACAGAGGACGGAGTGACACCATGGTGAGCCTTAGACTTATGCTCGAAAAGATGGAGCCAGAGGTTCCTCTCAAGCCCAAGTAGTGACCCCTGAGGACCAGACTCTCAACTGGGCTTGACAGGAGAAACCAAAACCCAAACCAAAGGAAGTGATTGGTTTTGGCCATCTGCATGGTCTTAGCTGCCCAGCAAGAACATGTAACAGAACACCAGTGATTGGTGTTTCCTCAAAAGTCCAAGGGGTTGGACTCCCCAGACTTTGTGCTGGGCGGTGGTGGCACACCTTTAATCCCAGCACTCGGGAGGCAGAGGCAGGTGGATCTCTGTGAGTTCAAGGCCAGCCTGGTCTACAGAGTGAGTTCCAGGACAGCAGAGCTACATAATGAGACCCTGTTTTAAACAAACAAATGCTACTCTGATCTTTTGGTTGTTTAAAATGATCTACTATTTTTACTTTACTTTATTTTATTTTTATGTGCATTGGTGTTTTACCTGCATGTATGTCTGTGTGAGAGTGTCAGATCTTCAGGAACTGGAGTTACAGACAATTGTGAGCTCCCATATGGGTGCCAGGAACTGAACCCAAGTCCGCTGGAAGAACAGCTGGTGTTCTTAGCTACAGAGACATCTCTCCAGCCCAGTTTTTTTTTTTTTTTCCCCAAGACAATGTTTCTTTGTGTAGCCCTGGCTGTCCTGGAACTCACTTTGTAGACCAGGCTGGCCTTGAACTCAGAGATTCACCTGCCTTTGCCTCCTGAGTGCTGGCGCTAAGGGTATGCGCCACCAGGTCCAGCTCAGTTGCTCAGATTTAAGACTTCAGACTCTGGCTCACTGAAGGGCTTACTTGAAGTCAAGAGAGATAAGCCTTTTTTTTTTTTTTTAAACTAAAAATTTAAAATTCTTCTCTTTCTCTCTCTAGAGCCATCTGGAAGGGACCTCACACTGATTCTAATCAACCCAACAGCTATCATATTGCCTGAAAATAGATCCTCAGTTCATCACTGTTGAATCAGGCCATGAAGGCCAAAGGAAAATGGAGCAGGCGGATGCTCCTGTGAGCCCACCCAAAGATCCTAAGGGACAGTGATCAGGACGTGTCTTCCGGCTCTCCTGGTCCCCTGCCTAGGCTGACCTCTCTTGCTTCTGCTCCTCCTCCCCCACATCTCCTCTCCATGAACCTGTCAGGCCTCCTTTCCTCTGGAGGGTTAACTCCAAACCACACACTTGATACCCCAGCTCAGCTGGCAGGAGTCAGATTGGTTGTCTCCACAAATTCACAACATCATTCAGAGTCACCTCTTCAGGTGGTGATAAGAACAGGAGGCAGAAATTGTCTAAGTAGTTTAGGATGAAAAGACCCCAAAGTAAACAGATTCTTTCTTGGTTAAAAGCCAAAAACATCCCCGTGCTTCTGAGCAGTCCCATCCTTATCAGAGACCAGATATCCGGCACTGGCTGGTCTTAAGTCAACCTGACACAGACACTCCAGCTGAACCTCCATTGAGAAAATGCCTCCAGAAGGTCCAGCTGTGGGGCATTTTCTTAATTAGTGATCGAAGGGGGAGGAGCCAGCCCATTGTGGGTGGTGCCACCCCTGGGCTGGTGGTCCTGGTTTCTATAAGAAAGCAGGCTGAATAAGTCACGGGGAGCAAGCCAGTAAGCAGCACCCCTCCATGGCCTCTGCATCAGGAGCTGCCTCCAGGTTCCTGCCCTGACTTCCTTCAATTATGGACTATGATGTGGAAGTGTAAGCTAAATAAACTCTTTCCTCCCCAACTTGCTTTTGGTCCTGGTGCTTCCCTGCAGCAATAGAACCCTGACTAAGACAACGCAGGGAATGTCTGTTGAGGCGAAACTCCTGGTCAAGAGAACACTTCCCATCTAGGGTGAAAACCTCGTACTCTAGCCGGGCCAGGTCCATCAGCTGGCGAAGGGACCTTTCTATAGGAAGCTGGGCTTACTGTGAACCACACTTAAGCCATAACTTGGTATAATAATGGTTTACTGTTACTAGAAACTTCAATGGTCGATATCTGTTGCCTAAGGTTGAGGGAGGAGTGTAACAAAGGGGGAATTGTGAGAAACGTTTCTGGCTTTCTGTGGAAGGAGTCAGCCCGGCAAGGGCTCCCGTCTCCTCAGGCTTCCTTGCCTCCTTTGCACCAGCTTGTGAAGTAGAGTTGCCACCAATGGGATGGAACAGTCACGACCTCTGTCAGGGACAAGACAGGAGCGACCTTGGATCTGATATGCTAGCTAGACCAGTTGGGTCTTGTTGCATGCTTTTCACAAAAAGAACTGTCTTGTTTTGTTAGCGTATTCTTTTGTGGGACACAGAGTATTTCTTGTTTCTAACATCCGTAAGACAGGGTCTCACAAGTACTCCCACCTCAAAAGCTGGTCAAGAGGCTTCGACTAGGTAACAGCAGGAATATTCCTTCTATGCTTCTACCCTGCCAGGGTCCTTGTCCCCAGAGCTAGTGGAAGAGGAGAGCTGGGCAGACTTAAGTTCACCCCAACTCTAAGAGTCAGAGGGACCAGTCCTCAGTCAGAAGAGTAATGAACACACAGGACGAAGACAGGTTCAAACCCAACCCAAAAGAAGCACGACCTCCGACCCCCCTCACCGGAAGAGAAGCATGAGCGCCTGGAAGAAGGTCCGGAAGTTATTGTGCTCAGTAATTTGGAACTCATCCTCGTCGCTGTCCTCGTCTTCCCCATCAATGCCGATGTTGCCAAACACCTGGAGAGTTGGAGGGTGACTGGGGCAGCCACAGGGGCCCTGGCTCCCTCTGAGGCAGGCTCCCCTCCCGCAGCCCTGGTACCCCAAGGGTGCGGGATCACCTGCATCCCGATGATGGCGTAGATGAAGAAGAGCATGGCGATCAGCAGACAGACATACGGTAGGGCCTGGAGGGAAGGAAGGCAATGAGGAGGGGTGCCAGGCAGCTCTTGCCTTGAGCTGCCCGCACTGGGTCAGGCGGTCACCTGCCCCAGGCTGCTGGGGTCTGGAACGAGGCCCTCAGAGTTCTGCAGACACTGGGCACAGACGTTAGACAGGGTCGTGCATTAACCTCTTTCGGCTTGGTTTCCTCATTTCGCCCAGAGCTAGGGGGTCTGCTCTGGCCTGGACCAGCAGCAGCAGGAGCAGCGGCTTCAGCTCACCTTGAAGGACTGCACGAAGGTCCAGAGGAGAATGCGGATGGTGTAACCCTGCCGGAGGAGTTTGATGAGTCGGGCGGCACGGAAGAGGCGGAGAAAGCTCAGGTTGATGAAGTTATTCTGAGGAGATGAGGAAGAGAGGTGACCATCCACCCCCCCTGCGGAGTTTAGAGTAGTCAACACTCACAGAGGCCCCTACACGAAGCCAACCAATAGGAAAAAAAGCAAGCCACACCCCAAATAAGGAGGGACAGGAGAGAAAGCACCGTTAATGCAATAGAGCAGAGGGGAACTTAAAAAAAGTGGGGTGGGGGAGGGCGGGTGGGGAAGGAAGAGATATCAACTCAAAAGCTTAAGCCCACCCAGCCAGGTCCACTCACAAGTGGGGAAAGGGGGGGGGAGGAAGGAACAGGGTTGGGGAGAAAATAACAAAAGAGCACGGAAAAGAAAATAATACATCCGAATCATCCAATCAGGAAAAAAATCGAGATGGTTTTTATTTCTCCCAACAACCAAATGCACTGAGACGACAGGACACAAGCGGGTCAAGCGGGTCAAGTTGCAGTACCCAGCACAAGAGTACGAAGCACGGACACGGGCGGGGTGGGGGAAGGGCGCCAGCACACGCAGGCCTAGGGGGCAAGTGCGGTTCCGAGGGCATGTTATGCTCGGGCCAGAAATGCATCTGTCCTGGGACTCACCGGGCACCCTGCCCTGCCCTGCCCTGCCGAGCTGCCCACCCGCTCCTGCCCGCCCTGACCTCACCCCACGGCCCAGAGGTGCAGCGGCTGGAGCCAATGGGGAGAAGCGGAAGGGCATCTTTTCTTACCCCCTTGGCGAGCGGGAATGGGGAGGACGGGAGGGAGCTGGGGCTGTTCGGCTGCAGGGTGAGTCCTCGCTGCCCGCTGAGTCGGAGAAGATGCATTAGGGGCCCTTTTCCCCCCTCAGGGATGGCTTCTCAGCTTCTGGGGCTGGGTGGTGTCTCGGGACCAGGCCTGCGGGAAGCAGGAAGGTCTCAGCTCCCGGGGCGAGTGAGCTCTGATCAGCCCAGGGCCCACCAAGGGGCCAGTGCTGGGGGTGGAGAGATGAAGCTATCCTTGGCCCCAGGACTTCCCTAGGTGGACCCTTCCTGTCCTCCAAACCCAGGTCTAGTCGCTGCCTCTGCGGCCTCCCACCCAGGCTGTTATAGCGGGAAGAGGCTGGCTGGAAACTGTGGGCAAGGTCCAGGACTCTCCAGGGCGCTTCAGGGGAGGTTGGTGAAGAGCGAGAAGTGACCCAATATAGCCAATGAAACTAATTTGTCGGGCCCGAGCTTTTTTTTTTTTTTTTTTTTTAATAAAAAAGTTGCTAATTTAAAAAATCAGATTTTGCCCACCAATCTGGCTTTTTGGCTCCCCCAGGCCTCTCACACCTGACCCTGGAGTCTGGCTACATGCTCTCCAGTTTCCTAATCTCTCTGGTAACTGGCCACAGAGCATTTGAGTTTTCTGCCTGGGGACCACGTGGTCATTCCCAGCAGGCATGAGGCAGGAGGGCAAGGGGTCTCTGGCTAGAAGGGGGCTTAATGGTGTGCCAGTCTAAGGATTTGTAGGAGTTCTGGATACAGGTCAGGAGGCAAGACTGAATGAGATCTAATGATGAACGGCTTTGACACAGCATCCTTCTGGTCTGTCCCGGTCTCTATTTGCACAACAATCACTTGTTTATTGCAACAGGGTTGTGCTATCACGCAGGCTGGTCTTGTACTTGAGATCCTCCTGCCTCAGACTCCCAAGTGCTAGGATCACAGGGGGCATCACTATGTTTTGTCTTTGGGCAGTGAATTATATGTTTAAATTACCTCCCTTTAGTGGACCTGTGCCTTGAGCCAGCTCTGGCTTGGAAGCTGAGAGGCAGTGACTGAGGTTTGAAGAATTCCTGAGGCTGGTAAGAGGCCTCTGGGGTAAAAGACTTGTGCCTAGGGTTTCTGGGGCGGAGAATAAGCCTTGGGCTCCTGCACTGGGACATTGTTGGACCCAATCATTGTCAGCCTGTTCCAAAAGACTCATACAAGCCTGCAAACCTAGCTAAGAGTCAGTCACCCACCATGCCCAGCTGACCTGATGCCTGGTCCTGCCTAGCCACCCAGCTCCATTGGGGATGGGACCACTGACCAAGAAGTATTCCCAACCCTTTCCCTCAACCCTCCAGAGAACAAGCCATCCCTTCAGTGGGGCGGGTCATAACATGTGGGCTCGGCCGACCATGCAGAGGCAGGGGTTCACAGGAGCAGTTTGAGGCTGGGGGCAAACTGGCACATGCAGAAGCAGGGATCTAGCAGCCGCTGGGCATGCGCACACATGAGGGAGGAGGGGTAGGGACTGGAGAAGTCAGGGGTCTTAGGCCTCATCCGCTCCTCCAGCTCTTCCTGGATCTGCATGGAGTCCTGTCAGCACACAGAATTCCCAAGAGGAGTCCCTCTTTCTACTCAGACCCCACCCTGTGCTCCAGGCTGAGCAGCAGCGGAGGATGCAGGCTCAGGTGTGTGGGGCATCCTGGTCCTTGCGCTCTCTTCCAGTGACATGCTCAAGGGCAGGTGTCTCTTGGGTTTGTAGAAAGACATGGACACCACTCCAAACTACCTATAGATGTGAGCCCTTCCTCAGGCCCCAGGCCCCTATCTGGGGTTCTTCTGCGGCATCCGAAGGGCGCCTCAGACTCCATCTGGCTAGAGGTGTTCTCACCATATCCCACTCCTAACCTCCATCTCTAGTTTTCCAGAGACACCCAGCTCAGCCCTTCCCCCCGCCCTGCAGAGGCCCCCCTTCCATTCTCGACGTCCCTGTCGCCTCCCCCTGGGGCTTCCTGGCAATCTTGTCTAATCATTCCCAGAAGTGCCCTTGATTCAAATCCTCGCAGATCTATTTACTGCTCAGGATGAAGCCTAGATGCCCCGTCCGTTCATCTTTCTGAACCAGCCTTTCTCTCTGCTGTACCCAAGTCCTCTCACTTGCAGACCTTGACCTCTGCACACTCCTCCTGCCCACAGGGCTGGGGGCCCAGAAGGCCTTGCTAATGTTGCCTGTTCTTCCAGCAGTGAAGTTACACTTTCTAGTAGAATAGGGGTTGGAGGACCAAAGTCTGCCTCCCCCTACTTCACAGTGGCTACTGTGGCAGGGTGGCAATGGGGGCTACAACCTGCCTTTATTAGTGGCACCTAACAGGGCCCCATTTGTGTCTGGTGGATGAATGCATGTTTACTGTGGGCACACCCCGGGAGGCCCTTCAGTGTGTCTCCGTGGAGGTGAGCAGGCAGGGATGGGGAATCATGGCTACTAAGGGTTGTGAAGGGCAAGAACTGTGGTGGGAGATGTGGTGCACCAACAGGGCTGTGTGCGTGGGAAGGCACATGCACATGTGGGAACTCGAGGTTAGTATTAGATGTCTTTGCTGATTCACTCTCCATTTTTTTTTTTTTTTTTAAATCTGGGACAGAGTTACTGTAGCTCTGGCTGGACTGGAACTTGCTATGTAGATCAGGCTGGCCTCACACTTCAATCTGCTAGCCTTAACCTTCTGAACACTGAGATCACAGCTCTGCTCCACCACTATGTCAGCTCTGGGATGTTCGGAGCACAAGGGATGTGAGCAGGATGGAGAATCTGGTCACACCCTGGTCCTAGAGGAGGGAGAACATTCCTTTCTTGCCAAGGACACAAACCCTTTGGAGCTGAAGCTCCGATCCAGAGTCCAATAAAACCAACCAGAGGGAGCTCTAGGAAAGGGGAGGAAGAGAGGACGGGAGACAGACAGAGGCAGGGTGGGCGGGGCATGCAGTGCAGTCACAGTTAATGTAAGGCATTTACACTTCAGAAAGAGGTAACACCAACCGGATTCTAGATGCAGATGTTGAAGATGGAGGGGGAGCGGGCGGGGGGGGGCAGTTGGGGAGGCGATTCAGCGTTTTTGTTTTTGTTTAATTTAATTTTTTAGGTGGATTTGTAACCAGTGCCAAAAAACCAATGGGTTTCGGTTCCCGGGCGGGGAGTGGGGTGGCAGTGGCGGTGGCGGTGGGTTGGGAGGTAAGTCATTGGTGTATGGACACACAGACCACGTCATGGGTGAACAAATGGATTTCATAGTGCATTTTGATTGGATGAGTTTTTCAGACGGCGTTGCGCCAGTATACAGTTTAAACAGCAGGCATGGAGAGAGACAAGACAAGAAACACAGTCATTATCCATCGCGCATGGCAAACCCGCCCCCAGCCAAGCCTGGGCACGACAGTAAAGCCCAGGCTGTGCTAGCTCTTCAGCCTCGAGACCCCCAGGGAACTAACTGCCCTCCTGCTCTCCTAGCTCCGCTTGGCTTTAGCCTCAAGGATAGTGGCCTTACCTGGGTCCCAGACAGGGGCTACCAGCACCTAGCACAGGGTGAGGACAGGTCATATGCCTACCCACCATCTTCCCCTCAAAACGGTGGTGTCTCAGGGAAGCTTGACTGCACACCAAAGTACACTCATGGGAACAATAACAATGGTAATAACAATAACCACTGGGAATGGAATTTTGTGGCCGGTTTTATGCCAAGCAGCTCAGGAGGTGACTGTGTGTGTACTACTGTGGTTAGGTGCAGGGCCTCCCACAAGCAAACCTAAGCTCTATCACCAAGTCACACACCCAGACCCTCACCAGTGGGTGGGGTAGGGCTTCAAGGCATGTGCTCTGCCACGGAGCCATGCCCCTAACCCTCACTGTAGGACTGTAGACAGGGGCTGTACCATTTACTTGCACTTCCAGCCTACCTCCTCTCATCTTTTTTTTTTTTTAATGGTTTTTCGAGACAGGGTTTCTCTGTGTAGTTTTGGAGCCTGTCCTGGATCTCACTCTGTAGACCAGGCTGGCCTCGAACTCACAGAGATCTGACTGGCTCTGCCTCCCGAGTGCTGGGATTAAAAGCCTGTGCCACTGCTGCCTGGCCCTTTAATCTTTTACAATTATATTTTATTTATTTATTTTGTGTGCCTGTGTGGGTCCCAGGGATGGAACTCAGGTAGTGTGGTGGTTTAAATGAGAATGCTCCCCATAGGCTCATATATTTAAATACTTGGTCTCCAGTTGGTGGAACTGTTTGAAAAGGATTGGGAGGGGTGGCCTTGTTGGAGGAGGTGTGTCACTTGGGGGGTGGGGCTTTGAGGTTTCAAAAGCCTAAGTCCTTCCCAGGTAGTCCCTGCTCTCTCTCCCTGTGTGTGCCTCATGTAAGTTCTCCAGATACTTCCCTAGTTCCATGCCTGTGTGTCTGCTTACATGCTCCCCGCCACAATGGTCACGGACTCTACTACCTTCAGGAGCTATGAGCCTTCAATTAAATGCTTCTTTTACAGGCTGCACTGTCATGGTGTCTCAGCACATCAACAGAAAAGTAACTTAAGACAGGTAGTCAGGCTTGGTGGCAAGCACCTTAGCCCACGGAGCCGTCTTGGTGGCCTGTTATTGTCTGGTCCTCTCTAGAGCAGAAGCCCTCTGGGTCAGACACTCAGTGGGCTCGCTGTTTTGTCTTGCTTTTTTCTCTGTCTCTAGTATCCATAACTCTGCTGTAAACAGAAAACATATGTGCCTGCCCACGGTCGAGTGAATCTGAGTTATGTATGGAATTGATGAAGTGGTGGCATTATCCCTGCTGCCTAAGGGACGATCTGACAAGAGCCAACTGGGTGTTTGGGAGGGCTGTTTGGCTTCTCTAATGGTCTACACGTCTCTGAACTGGCCTCCATCTGTCCCCATCCTACCTGCTAGAGTAAGCAGTCGGGATCAGACCTGTGGATGTCTGGAAGTTTCAACTAACTCCTTCCACGTGCCCTGCTGGGGAGCAGACAGCTCCTCCCAACCTCTGAACCCAAAGGAACATTGTCTCAAGGTTGTCCTGACACTCCCTTCTGAAGGCCCTAGAAGTGCCAGCCTTGCAGGAGGAAGGCAAATGGTTAAGTCTGTTCTGGGACTTCCAGAGCTTGCAGGAGTCAGTCAGGCCTTGCCTCCTGGTGCTGGGTGTCAAATGTCCTGCTGTGAGGACTGAGACAGCTCGTTCCTGCCCATCCATCCCATGCAGGACTAGTTTCTTCCCCCCTTTCTTCTGGGTCAGCAAGGGGCACTGGTGGGAGAGGACGGGGAGGCAGGGCCTCTCTGCATTGTTCTCTGTTGCCTGCCACCCTGGTCTGTGTCCAGCCCTTTCCACTTCAGCATTGTGGTTGGGCATTTGGATACCCTTGGATCCTTCACTCACCCTCTTGGACTTGCTCTTCAGTTCCTTCAGTCCAGCCCTTGAGACAATTCTCCTGTGCACTGAGCCCAGACTCTCAATGGGAGCCAGTTCATATGAAGTGCTTGGTACAATATTCTAAATGTGGTTTTTTGTTTGTTTGTTTTTGTTTTGGGGGTGAGGAAACCAACCCAGGGCCTTACACAGGCCAAGCCAGCACTCTGTTGCTGGGCCACACTCCCAGTCCAGTTATTATTATTTCCATTGTCATTGGGGGGGGGGGCAGGGCGAGGACCCATCCCACCACTGGCTCTGGGCATTGATGGTTTGCTTTTGTCTTCCTGTCCCTGGGAGGATCTTCTACTGTCCCCTTTGTTTCCTGAGGGCTCCCAAGTCTGGGCTCACTGGCTTATGGCCAAGGACAAGGTCTGGAAGGGGAATTCTGGGGCCCTGGATTTCCTTGAAAAGGGCTAAGAACAATGCGTCCTGAGAGCTCAGGATCTGCCCCCTTTCCCTATTTGGAAAGCCTAGGGGCGGTAGAGGGCTGCTATTCCAGGGACTTCCCTAAGGCTTTGAGAGTGCTGTTCCCAACATGGCTAGCAGGGGTCAGTGGAACCCAACCTTGTGAACCAGTTGGAGCAGGCGCTGAGCTCTATTCGCCTTTAAATGGATCAGTTCTCAGTGCAGTGAACTGCATTACTTATCCTAAGCCATACTCTTTATTCATAATCTCACCAGCCACCAGGCAGGGAAGCGCACTTCTCAGCCCTGGACCTATGTCCTGGCTTTGGACACACCCATCTCCCCTCACTGAGACCTTAAGGGGCTGTCTTTGCACCCCCAAATCACCACCCAGAAAAACTCTTCACACTCACTCCCCTCTCAGTTCCCACTCTGTGCTTCCAGCCAACATTGGTCATAGCCCACTGTGCCCGCCAGGAACCGCTGCTTCTGGACCCCCTTCCTGCCACCTCCCACTACTTCAGCCCGAGTCCCCCAGAGAGAAGCTGGCGGGAGACTTACCCCAAACTCGGTGACGAGGATGTCTGTGATGCTGCCCAGAACAGTCACAAAGTCGAAGATGTTCCAGGCATCGCGGAAATAATTCTAGAATAGGGACCCACAAGACAAAGATGCCAACAGAGGACTCTGTGCCCTCACTCCCCAAGGCCAGAAGGGGCATCCTGGGGCACGACAAATGTGTGGAAAGAGCGGCTCCATGTCATCAGAGCCTTGAACCCTGATCCTGACAGCTTGCCCCAGAGGGGATTCAGGGACCTGCCTCTGCTCTGCTGGGCCCATCTTTTGAACATTTCCGAAAGTTCTTCAAGTGCCCAGGACATCACGGAATTCCTCAAAGACACTAGGGGTGGTGGCAGCGAGACACTGTGATGTGAACAGGCTCCCTGCCCGTGGCCAGCAGCAATGGTGCAGGTAGAGTCAGCACTGAAAGGAGGCTCAGGGGAGCCCAGGGTCTGTATTCAGGGCCCCATTATGTTTATGGCCACTGTCTAAGAGGACAGCCTCTGAGTTCAGATCCCTTCTCTACTACCAGAGCTGTGTGGCTGTGGGTAAAGTGCTTAACCACTCTGTGTCTCTATTTCCTGATGTGGGTGAGAAGGACAAGAGAGGACATTGGAACAGGGGCCTCACGGCTGCTAAGGCTGCTGTGAGCAAAGGTAGTGCTGTTGGCCAGTGAGAGGTCCTCCAGTGTCTCTGTTTCTGTCTCTGTGGGCTGCACATGCACATGTCCGCATGGGCGTGGAGGCTAGAGGTCAACTTCAGATGCTGTTCCTCAGGAGACATCCATCTTTTTTTTTTTTTTTTTTTTTTTAAAATTTCTTTATTATGTATACAGTGTTCTGCCTGCATGTATGCCTGCACACCAGAAGAGGGCGCCAGATCTCATTACAGATGGTTGTGAGTCACCATGTGGTTGCTGGGAATTGAACTCAGGACCTCTGGGAGAGCAGCCAAGGCTCTTAACCTCTGAGCCATCTCTCCAGCCCTCCATCTTGTTCTTTGAGACAGGGTCTCTCACTCACCTGGAGCTCACTGATTCAGTTAGGCTGGCGGGCCAGCGAGCCCCATGGGTCCTCCTGACTACCTCCCCTCATTACAGATGTGCACCACCATGCCTGGCTTTTAAATGATTTTTAAAAATTTAATTATTATGTGTATATGTGGGTGTCTGATTCTCTGGAGCTGATGTCACAGGCAGCTAGGAGGGGCTTCACGTGGGCACTGGGGATCAAACTCAGGTCCTCACGCTCGCACAGCAAACACTTTATAAACTGGTCCATCTCCCTGGCCCTGACTCCAGAGCTCTCCTATGCCAGCTGACTATTCCAGGTGGTGGCTGGATCCCAAAGTAACTAGGAGGCAAAACCCCTCCCTGGTTTTCTTTGTTGATAGAAGCCTCAGATTCAGGGGACGTGTGTTACTGTGACCTCTCCTGACTGACCCATGTCCCAGCTTTGTACTGGCTCAAGAGGTGCATTACCAGGCTGCACTCTTACCCCAGGTTCTTTGGTAACAGTCATAGCCTCAAATCTCCAGAGAGCCCTCTTGCTCTGACAAAAAATTACATGTGAGCAGCTTTTCCCTTGACCTTCAGGCAGCCCTTCTGCCTCACTGGGAAGGCTTCAGAGCCTGGAGTTCCTGGGCCATCAGATCATGAGTGTGCATGAAGCACAGTTTGCATTTGAGAGACAGTATGTGCTCAACAGGTGAGTGCTGGGGTACACTTGCCTGGAGGGAATTCAGGTCCCAGTGGAACTTCTGGTATTTGGGCCTAACCTTCCCCTCATATCCATCACTGGCTTTCTTTACTTTCTCCCAGGGTCAGGCCCTGGCTGCAGTTCTTGATTGACAGCCCCTGGGCGCTCAATACACCTCCCTCCTCAGAGATCACTGCTGGTGACTGTACTCTCTGCTGCCACCTGGAGGCCTCAGGTGTAACGGAGCCCCAAGCGCTTCCCGAGCTCCACGCTTACTGCATTGTAAGACACTCTCCACGGTGGGCAGTGGAGTCCCTGTCCTTGACTCGTCACCTCCTTCTCTCCTGCCCTTTAGGGAGTCACCTCCTTCTCTCCTGTCCTTTAGGGAGTCACCT
>CABHPP010128931.1:1593-21255 GCA_902168425.1 Peromyscus attwateri | reverse complement strand
CTCCTCTCCTGTCCTTTCGGGAGTCACCTCCTTCTCTCCTGCCCTTTTGGGAGTCGTCACCTCCCAGGTAGGTTCCTTACACCCAACCCTCATCTCAGACTCTGCTTCAGAAGAATACTCAATGAAGGCAACTTCCAGGTATTTGGCCACTGATCTTAAGCTCAGGATCTGTCACCTGAATGTCACATGAGGAATTTCAGGCTTTCCGTAAAAGTCTCCTAAAGAATCGACACCGTAAGGGTGTGGAGCCTCAGCCCTGGCACAGTGGAAGACTGGCTCCTCTCAGTTGCCGGAGGCCAATGCTCCAGCTCTGGTTTCTCAGAAGTGCCAACAAGGGCAAAGATACAGAGGAATTGGGTGGGATCCACTCAGTTGGAAGGGGACTTGAATCCATGTTAGGTTAAGCTGGGAGCCGACACCTTCCTGTGATCACCAAGAATCATTCTCCATGCTTCTCCTGTGGAGCACAGCTCACAGGAGACATGGGACTTCCTGGTCATGCTCTCCTTCCTGCAGGGACCTAGCACGTACACAATTCAGTGTCCCATTGCTCAGGCTACCCCTTACACAGCTTCCTGGGAATACTCGTTAAAATACGTTTGAAGTCAGGTTTGATTGTGCATGCCTTTAATCCCAGCACTCTGGAGGCAGAGGTGGAGCCAGTCCAGCCAGGGCTATACAGTGAGACCTTGTCTCAAAAAACACCAAAAGAAAACAAAACCCACGAGACTGGGCTGGCATGGTGCTGCCACCTGTGAACCCCCGTACTCAGAAGGCTGAGGCAGGGAAACTGAGAGTTTGAGGCCAGCCTGGGCTACATTGTGAGTCTATAAAAACATAACCAGAAAACTAAGTTTTGGGGCTGTTACCCAACAATATGGAACTTCTGGAGGTGGGTCTGGGACACATTCAACTTTAAGACGTTTGCCCATGTGCTGCTGTGCTGCTGTTGGTGTGTGTGTGTGTGTGTGTGTGTGTGTGTGTACATGCACACGCACACATGTGAATTTGGCCACACCTGTGGATGTCAGAGCCAAAAGGTCAATCAAGGGTGTCTTTTGAGACAGGGTCTCTCAGACATTGGTCTGGAGCTTGCTAGGCTCTCTGGCTAGTGAACCCTAGGAGTGCTCCCCAGTACTGGGGTTACAGATATGCACTACCACACGTCTTTTTAGGGGTGCTGGTGTCTGAATTCGCACTTATGTGGCAAGCACTGCGCTGACTGAGGCGTCTGCACTCCCCATGAGCTTTATTTTCGCCCTTTCTAGTACTTACAGAGTGCTCATTCCCTGCCGGGCTTCGAGGGTATTCTTTGGATGGACAGCCTAAGACAAGGACTGAGCGCCAATAACTGATTTGGGAGGTGACCCCAAGAAGGGCAGTCCTGCTCTGCATTATTGGGGTTGATGCTACCAGGGACTCTGCTGAAGGAGTGACCCCTTCTAATTACAATCAGGTGATATACCCCGTGGAAGGGGGGCAGACTTTTTTTTTTTTTTTTTTTTTTTGGTTTTTCGAGACAGGGTTTCTCTGTGTAGCTTTGAGCCTTTCCTGGAACTCACTTGGTAGCCCAGGCTGGCCTCGAACTCACAGAGATCCGCCTGGCTCTGCCTCCCGAGTGCTGGGATTAAAGGCGTGCGCCACCACCGCCCGGCGGGGGGCAGACTTTGAGTCCAGGTTTTTCTGGTGCTAAAGCCCTCAAGCGCCTCAGTAAGCCAAGGTGGGGACTCTGTCCTGGAGGCTGGCTGAGCCTACCGGGAGCCCTCCAGGAGGACTGAACCAGGAGACAACAGTGTGGGCATTTCTCATGCACCTTTAAGAAGTCCCTCAACACAACTGCACGCTACACTTGAGTCCTTGAGGCCAAGAGGCTGGGTCATCAGCCTGTGGTGTGTCCACGGGAGGTGGTGTGAATTTAAAAGGCGGGGCCTAGTGAAAGGGAGTGAGGTCATAGGCAGTGTGGTCTCCATGACTGGGGGGGCGGGGAAGCCCCTTCCCTGTCCTTCCTTTCCCCCACTCACTACTGCTGCTGTTTTGTTTTTGAGACAATAGCTCACTACACAGCCTTGGCTGGCCTGGAGCTCACTGGCTGGTGTCAAACTCACAGAGATCCTCCTGCCTCTGCTTTCAGAGTGCTGGGATTAAGGGTGAGCACCACCACACCAACTGTACATAATAGGTGGAGGCAGGGTCTCATGTAGTCCAGGTTGGCCTTAAACTCCTGATTCTATTTCTTCAGTGTGCATCTCAAAGTCTGGCTCACCATCTACGCTCTGAAAGAACACAAGCTAAATTTCAAGGTATCTATGAGCCTTCTAAAGCCCTACAAAAATAGTGAGTTTTCCTTTTCTTTCTTTTTCTTTGTCTTGCTATCTAGCCATGGCTGGCCTGAAGCTCACTATGTGAACCAGGCTGGCCTTGAACTTGTAATCCTCCTGATTCAGCCTTCAGTGTTGAGGTTACAGGTGCATGCTGCCAGGCTTGATTTAAAAACACACCTAATACCTGTGTCAAATGGATGCTATTAGAAATACATCATGAGTTTGGTAGGGGCCGGGCCAGAGACCCACAGGGGAAGGCTAGGTAGCCAGTGACTGGGAGGTGCTAGATTCCCATGAGGGAAGCAGGCCACCAGGGCAAGCCAGCTCCGTTCCCTTGCTCTTGGCTTCCCGCTGCCATGAAGTGGGTACTCTGCTCTACCTCGTTCTCTATCATGTCCAGTGGCCTTCCCACAGGGGCTGAAATGCCATGTCCTGAACCTCGGCAACTCTGAACCAAAGATAAACCTTCCCAGCTTACTAAGATGGATCTCTCAGGCGTTTGTCACAGCCACAGGACACTGAGACATCAACATGAAAGCAGGCACTCCGGTTCAGTTAGGAGCTGGTAAAAATAAGGGTGTGACTTTCCTGTGTAACTTCACAGTCCCTCTACCTCCTCATCGCTTCCCTTGGGGATCTGAGTGCCTTAGAGTAAGACTATGCCACCAGTATAGACAAAAAAATTAGCAGGGCATGATACACCTTTAAAAGGAAAAATTCATCTGGGTGAAAGAGACAGTTTTAGAATACATGGCAGGGCCGTGCCTGATAGCACAAGCCTGTCATACCAACTCTTGGGAAGCTGACACATGGGGATTGCAAGTTCAAAGCCGGCACTGAGGGAGAGTCAAAGCAAGGCCGGTCCGGGCCTCTTTTCCCATTTGTGGACGTATGTGTGCGTGCTCCTGTGTACGCACACGTGTGGATTTGTACGGGTGTAGGCCAGAGGACAAACTCAAGAGTCATGTACAGGAACGCTGCCTGTCACCTTTGAGACAAGGTTTCCCACTGTCTGGAGTGTATCAGTTAGGCTAGACTGTCAGGCCAGGGAGCCACAGGGCCCTCCATCCTCTACCTCCCCAGTGCTAGGATCACAAGTGCATGACACCGTACCCAGTTTTCTTTTTTTGGGGGGAGGGGGGTTCTAGGGACCGAATTCCTCATGCTTTCGAGGCAGGCACTTTATCGATTGGGCCATCTCTCAGCTTTCAGCCTGGGTAACGTAGTGAAACTCTGTCTCAAAAGGAAAAGTCAGGGAATAGAGATGGCTCAGCAGTTAGGAGCACTGGCTGCTCTTTTAGAGGACCTGGGTCCAATGACCAGTATCCACACAGCAGCTCACAACTGTCCGTAAGTCTACTCCCAGGGGATTTGCTGACCTCTTCTTGCTTCCGAGGGCACCAGACACACATGTGGCGCGCGCGCACACACACATACACACACACACACACACACACACACACACACACACACACGCGCAGGCAAACACTAACGCACATAAATAAAATTACAAAATCAAGATGACGTAAAACGACAGTGGGGTGGGTCCTGAGATTCCACTCTGGTGTCTGTGCCCTGCGCTGTGAGACCTGCTGGGTTTCGGTCAAAACTGCTCCCTTCCTTCAGACATGTCTTACTCTGCCCCAGGCTGGCCTTGAATTCCAGAGTCTCTTGCCTCAGCCGTCCAAGCACTGGGGTGACAGGTGTCCTCCACCAGGCCTGGCCGGTGTGACTACTAGAGACTTGTCCTCTGTGGTCGTGGTTTTCTGACATCAGTACCTCTGACTGGGTCATCTGGAGGACAGCCGAATACATTACCACTAGCTTCCGGCAAATCTGGATTGGGCCTCCCTGGTACTTATTTCTAGGTCAGCACAAAGCTGTGCAGTTGGGTGTGGGCCTTCACTGGGGACCAGGTCTTAGGGCCCAGAGCACACACTTCTCCCGTACCCTGAGCCTATGTGTTCCCACTGCCCACTACCCTCGGACCCCACGTACCAAAATCCCAAAGGCCATGACTTTCAGCACACACTCGAGAGAGAAGAGCGAGGTGAAGACGATGTTGAACACTCGGAGGGCGTTTTCATAGGCCACAGAGGCTCCGTAGAACTAGATGAGAACAGAGGCAGAGAATCAGTGGCCTGGCTAGGAGCCAGGCTGCAGGTCCCACCTAGGGGCCCAGAGAGGGCGAGAGCTCAGCAAAGCCCTGGGCCATAAGACAGGGTCTCGGTCCAGCACAGGCTGGCCTCAGAACCATGGTGATGATCCCAGTTCAGCCTCCTAAGCGCTGTGACTACACACACGAGCCATGAGCCACAGCACCAGTCTGTATTTGTGGCCATTTTTATCTGCTGATATGCTGAGTATTTATTTATTTGCCATAAAGCGTCTCAATGATGATGTAGCCAAGCTTTCTTGTCAATTAAGAAGGTTTTTGTATTTCCTTTCGTGTTTGTATATGTATGTGTATGTGTGTGTGTCTATGGGTATAGATGTTTATATGTGTGTGTGTCTACGGGTATATATATGTGTGTCTGTGTGTGTCTATGGGTATATATGTTTATATGTGTGTCTGTGTGTGTGTCTATGGGCATAGATGTTTAAATGTGTGTCTGTGTGTGTCTATGGGTATAGATGTTTATATGTGTGTGTTGTGTGTGTGTCTATGGGCATAGATGTTTATATGTGTGTGTTGTGTGTGTGTCTATGGGCATAGATGTTTATATGTGTGTGTGTTGTGTGTGTGAATACCTGTAGGCATTCACAAAGCTTGTAGGTCCTGTACAGCTGGAGTTACAGGCAGTGGTGAGCTGCCCTGCATAGGAACTGGGAACCAAACTCAGGTCCTCTGGAAGGGCAGTTATGTCTCTTAGCCATTGAGCAGCTCTAGAGCACCCCACTTTGTATTTATTGTTTGGTGCTAGTAATGGAGTCTAGGACCTAATGTGTGCCAAGCAAGTGCTCAGTCTTTGCTATTTTTAAAGATTTAATTACATATTATTTCGATACTTTGTGTGAACGAACACAGCGCACATGTGCAGGAGTCAGTTCTCCCCTTCCCCATGTGGGCCTGGGAATTGAACTCAGGTCACAGGCTTGGTGCAAGTACCTTAATTACTGGGCCGTCTTGCCAACTCTTTATAGTTTTATTTTTGAGACAGGGTTTTACTAAATTGTCCATGTCGGCCTTGTATTTGTGACCCTCCTGTCTCAGCCTCGGACGGCTGAGGTGACAGGCATGTGCTATGCTGTCTGAGTCTCCTTACTGTTTTTGGTGACCTCCATTGCTCTACTAGTCAAATAAAACAAATCATTTTAAAAGGAGAGAGGAAGGCCTGGGGTGTGGCCTCAGTGGTACAGTGATGGCCTAGGATCTCTGAGGGAGGGCTGGAAGCATGGCTCAGAGGTGGTGCCCCTGCCTAGAATCCCTCACTGAGGGTCTGAGAGCCCTGAAGCTCCAGAAGCCCCCATCTCCGACCTATTCCCATGTTCCACCCAGCACACATTTGAGGAGGGTGTCCACTCCTCTCCATGAGACTCCCGCTGAGCCCTAGGGAGCCAGACATTTACTTCCCGAAGATCAGAGACTGGTGGGACCACAGTGTGGGCAGCCACAGTGAGACTGAGGCACGTGAGGGTAATACCAGAGAACTGGTACTTAGTTTAAGGCTTCTGGGAGGAAGGAAGGAGCTGGCCAAGCAGTGTGGTGGGGACAGCATGGCAGACGGGGGAACAGCAGCGAAGGCCCGACGGTGTGGTCTGGCTGGGATGCTATGCAAGGGCCTTACTTTAGGAGGGTGGTGGGGGCTCACCTTCATCATTAGCACGATGGTGTTGAGAGCGATCATGGCCATGATGGTGTACTCAAAGGGTGGGGATACCACGAACTGCCACATTCGGTACTGGAAGCTCTGCTTGTTCTGGGGCATGTGCCTGGTCAGCGGCTTGGCACTGATGGCAAAGTCGATGCAGGCCCTCTGTGGGAAATGCCAGCGCATGAGAAGGGCCACAGCAGGAATGCGAGCTGCTCACAACCTCCTGGTGCAGCTGCGCAGATCCCTGGTTCTGCTGGCCCCAGATGGGCTCCCGGCAGCCCTCGAGGGCTCCTCACAAAAACAGACAGTTCTGTGGCCTATGGCAACTTGGGGAGCCAGCACACTGCTGTCTCCCTTCTCTCCTGGAATCTCCCTGGCAAGCTGTTATCTACAGCACCAGTTTGTGAATGAGGAAAACCAGCTCAGAGAGTCTGGGCTTGAGGCGCAGCGAGAAAAGCTGTGAATGACGTTAGACCAGCCTGCCCTTCAGGCCCTTTATTTTCTCTCTCCCTGCCCCTTTCTCCACACCTCTCTTTCCCTCTCTCCAGGATTTCACGTCGCCCAGCCTGGTTCCAAGCCGCCTATGTAATCGAGATGACTTCCTGTGGTGCCAGGATCGGACCCCAGGGCTTCCAGGACTCTACCTCCTGAGCACATTCCTGGTGCCGTCTCTCCTTTTGGGACAGGATCTCACTCTGTGGCCAGTGCTGCCTTCAAAAGAGTGTTCCTCTCGCTCCACCTTCGGAGTGCTGGGCTGACAGGTCTGCCACCATGGCCAGCTACACTATTCTTTTGGGTCCCTCGCTTCTCCTTGTGTGTGAGGGAGGTTGTGGGGCACACAGGAGGATGACATTGTCTGGTGCTGTGGCGCCAGAAGGGCTGGACTACAGGACTACAAAGGCTGCAGAGCCTGAAGCCACAGGGACTGGCTTGAGAGCAGAATCCACAAGGAATCTGGTTATCACCAGTTGAAGTCTCCATGGACATCAGGTACTAACAGTACAGAGAGGCAAGCATTATGAGGGGTCTGGGTATGTGACAGACAGTGCTTGATGTCTTCTTTAGTGGGCTAGACAGACAGGACTGTGTTCACAGGAGAATTAAGGAAGACGCTGGTCCATCAAGGACCTTCAGGCTGTCACGGGGCTTCCCAGTTTTACTGATCTTTATGAGGTAGGAGAGGCTCTGGCATACATATCTTAATGACTCACAGCACCATGTAAATCGGGTTTGCAAAGTACCAGAGCAACTGAGACGAGAGAAAGGCAGACAGAAGGGCCCGGCTGCCTCACCTGAAGGCAAATTTGGGAAGACACGTCCTGAGATCAAGTTCTGAAGGACAAGTGAAGAAGCCAAATTCAGTGCTTGTGAGCCCCACCCTGAGCCACAGTTCACTGAAGGGAGGAAAGCGTGAGTACCAGAGCAGTGTGCACTGTATGTGGGAAGACCAAGCATGTCCTCAGGACAGGCAGCCGCCCCTCAGAGTACACATCTCCCATGCAAGAAAGCATACGTGAGGGGAGAGACTGTTTGCGTAGCCTGGGGCCCCTTAGTTGGGTGCGGCTGAAGGAGAGGTTGAGTGTTGGTGTCCCGGTTGGAACCAGGGAGCTGTCTCTGGCAGCAAGGGTGGCAGCTGAGAGGGCTCTCCTCTTCCACGCACCTCTGGGCCACTGAACCCATGGTAAATAGGAAGACCCACTGCAGCCCAGCAGGTCCCCGAGATGAGGAGATGGCACAGTTCATGGAGGTGACAGATCACAAAACTGAATCCAGTGGCTTCTCCTACTCAAGCTCTGCCCAGCGCCACTCTTCTGCATGCTGGGGCGACCCTCACTAGTGTTTCCTTTCAGTGTTCCCTTAGCTTCTGGAGCTCACGAACAATGGGCACTTGCTTGGAACAGACGGTAGCGGATGGTCGGGGATCCTGGCCACGCTCACAGCAAGGTCTCATTATATAATGCTAACCCCTGAGTGTCCTGCAGACCCGGGGAAGCACCTGCAGAGCAGGGAGAGGGTTTGAACCTGGGTGCACCGGTGGGAAAGGCATTCCCAGGGGCATAAACTTGCAGAATGAGCACCTCAGGGCCAGGGGTGAGCCCCCTCCCCGTGAGTCCCCGAGGCCCCACAGACCGTAAAGACCATTGTTACTGCTCTCGGTTGCATCCCAGAAATAGTAAGACCCTGTGTGCTGTGGTTTCAGGACATGGAGAAATAAAGCTGGGGATGACTGGAATCCCCATCACCACTGCTGGCTGTTCTGTGTAGTACTGGAAAGAGTGGTGTAGGTTGCTGAGGAGGATCGTCCCCAAGGGTCCTGTTCAGCTGTGGGCCCCACATGCTACAGCACCACCATACTTGGCAAGATGTGCTCACTGGTACAATAACAGGACAACTGTTAGGGGCGCCACCACTGCTATCTGATTGGACTGAGGCCGGCTTTGCAGGAAAGGGCCTCATGTGGTACTGCAAGCCAGGACACAAATATGTGAAGTCACAAGCCAGCGGACAGTCCACTGCCACTGTTTCACTAAACAGAAGTGATATGTCTGTCATACTGTCCTCTGAGCATTTGTGCTTCATGCCTAGACACTGCTGTTGACAGGCTGGGTTGTGGAGGGACACATTTTTTTTTTTTAAATAAGTGGTGGTTATTGCAGAGACTCAAAACTAGTCCAATTTCAGAGAATTACGTAGCTTTTTGTGGCAAAGTGTTCCAACGCTCAGCTGTAAGGAAAACAGCTGTCTATATCACCAGATCAACGGCTCAGAGAACACTGGTGAAGAGAAAGGCAGGAAAACCGTAAGGGCCAGAGGAAGGGAAGGGGTATGGTTGCGTGTAGCTCTCTCCTGGAGAACTCGAGGTGTGGTTGCGTGTAGCTCTCTCCTGGAGAACTCGAGGTGTGGTTGTGTGTAGCTCTCTCCTGTGAGAACTTGAGGAAGCTCACAAGGCTCATGAAGCTCAGGAAACTCACACGACCGAGGAAGCTCCCAAAGTTATATTCAGGAGGCCCCTCCACAATGTTATATATGTAGTCAAGAACGGTTGGAGAAAAGACGTTTCCATATAGCTGCCTGCAAACTGTGTGGGAGTTCCGAGAACGGACCCAGCTCCCATGAGTCATCGATGCTGACGTGGTTTTGGTGATGCAGTTGTTGTTAAGTCAACTCTGTCTGTAGGTGACCCCGGACAACTTGACCTGGGTGGCATTCTATGATTTGTCTTTGCTGTACTACCTGGGGGTGAACAGACATCTGTTTGTATGTCCTTGGAGAAAACCATACAGTCACTCTGGGAGGAACTAAGGGCTAGACCGTGGCACACTCTCCTTCACTCTGAAGTGTCTTGGAAGAAGGCTGTGTGTTAGCTTGGCCAACAAGAATAAAGAAAGGTTGGGTTGGGGATTTAGCTCAGTGGTAGAGCACTTGCCTAGCAAGCGCAAGGCTCTGGGTTCGATTCTCACTCAAAAAAAAAAAAAAAAAGAATAAAGAAAGGCATAGGAGGACCACTGAGTAGGACATGCAGCCTGAGTGAGAAATCAGTCCCTTCGTGGACACATGGGGCTGCCTGTTACTGCAGCAAACCTCATCCTAGATGACTGATACATCCTTCATATATCTGATGTGTGCATGTTTCCCCCCTGGAAACTCAAAGGAGAGCTATCCTGCAGACTGTCCCCTGACTGGGAACATTTGATGTTGTTCTGTCCCCATTCTCCACCCCCCCCCCCCCAAATTGGTTTTGTTAGGTCTCAAACCCAGGACAAATGGCTGAGGTACCCATTAACATATCAAAGTGAACCTGGCCACCAGATTCTCCCAGCATCCCTCAGTCCCTACCTGTTATAGGATATGGCTGGCATACTCTGGCCCCTACCCTAAACATCTCCAGTCCAGGGGCTGGGCTACCCTTCCCCAGCTGCTCTTCCCTATATAATCCAGACATTTTGGTTAGCTGGCCCTTTGGTCTACCCTTACCCTCTTGGCCAGTCTCTGGCCCAGGCTACCCCTCTTGGTTGGTGGCTCCTCTCCTCCCCCCACCTCACATGGCCAGGCTCACGGTCATGTCCACTCTGGACTCTCCCAGATGTTCCTGCCTCTGGTCTATGTTCCCCCTTTTATCTACAATAAACCTTCTCCTCCACCATACCTAGGAGTAGTCATGTCCTTTTATTTCTTTTTTTACTCATCTGATACCAAAAGCCGGGACTGGCATACATGAGCTCCCTTCCAAGGAACTCGGCTGCTCTGAACCAGGCTGCTGACTTGACTCTCCTAAGCTATGCACGGATCATTTGTTTCCGCTGACTCCTGTCACCATCAAATTTGACCCCACATCTACAGTCTGCCTTCTCCCTACTTCTCCCCCAACCCCACATGCTCTAACCATGCCTCTCCTTGTCTACGCCAGAAATGAATCTCTGACTCCTAGAGCCTTCTACATCCTTGGGATGGGCACCCACCCACCTGGGCACTCGCCTCCCATCTCTCAGCTCTGGCCTGCTACATCCACCTGGGTCTCTACTAACGACACTTACCGTCTCCCTTCTCCCTGCTCCCTCATCTCTCTACCAGGTAAGTGCCTCCCCAAGCTGCCTGCGGTGTCTCCTCTCACCTCACTGGGCTCCGACAAGGATGACTTTCCTTTGGGATTTGGAACATTTTTCTGACAAGTTTCCCATTCTGCTTGGGGACACCCTGGGTGGAAATTCTTGTCACAACATGTATCCACCTCAGTTCAGCTAGCTTTCCCCGGCCTCCCCCAGGAGCTGCAGCCTGCCTGAGGCAGCCTGAGACCCTTTTTCTTGCTTCCTCCCTCTCGGAGCTGCTAGCTCTATCTCTCATTGTACCTGTGCAAGTGTCCAGGACTTCCCCCTAGGAGCTGCGGTCCCCCCTGCTGCCCCCCGGGCGATCCCTCTGCCCGCCATCCTGCCTAGCGCCTTGTGGTCCTTTCCTTGCTCCCACAACTTCTCTACCCTTTTCCGGCATCTATGATGCTTTGCAGCCCTCTCTCAGCTCCTTCCTGCAGCTCCCTTAAGCCCGCCTGGGTCTGTGTGACCCTGTCCTCTCATCTCCCCCCCTCTTGGCTCCCTCCTAGAGAGTCCTCTTCCTACTGGGAGCAGCCTGCTCTGTCTCCCCCTCAGGCCTCTCCTCCCACCCGAGCCCATCTGGGGCACTATGTACTCCTTCTTGGACCTTAAAGAAATTCCCTCCACAGACTCAGATTTTATTACTACAGCTTTTGTTACAGATCAGTGCCCCCAAATTGGTAGACTTGATTTCCAAACTCTCACAAATCGTAACCTCTGCCACTGCGCCAACCAATGATCCCTAAATCTCTTACACCTAAACTTGCTCTGTTACACTTCCAAAGTCCCTTACCTCTAAGGCTCTACTTCCTACTCCTAAAAATCTTTTATCTCTATGATTCTCTGCACTCTGCTCTCACAAAAATCTCTTAAGACTATGATGTAAATTCTATCTCAGGATTTGTAAGTTCATTGGGTATAGTTAAAAAAAAAGTCTATAGAATTTGTTAACAAAGAAGTTAGCCTAAAACTTGTAACAAAAGGTTGAGTTTTAATTTGCTATCTATGCTTCAATTCTTATTTAGAAAAATAGATCTACTTACTGTTTATGTAACAATTCAACTCATGTTTAAAAATTATCTACAAAAAATGATATTTTAACTATCAGCCATATGGTTGGCAGACATCTTTACTAAGGTTAGAGGGTACATGCCATGTGCCTCACCATCTTAAGATGACCACGTGGTGCAAACCATCTAAGGAAGCACCCATGAAACATCTCAGTCCTACTGAGTCCTCTGCTTATTACTTTATTTAGAGTCAGGAAACAACAACAGGCCTCAAATATTTTGGATTGGTATGGATTATGATGATAAAAATTTAAGGTTATAAAGGTCTACTCAGATTAACAAAAGCTGACTTAGAGATTTACACCTAACTACTTATGTCTTTGCTAACTGCTCAACCCCAGGCTTCTAGAAAATTTTGATAAGTAACAACATATGCTTCATAAATAAGGTATATTTGATAAATAAGGCTTATAAATTCCTAAGATCTACTCAGGGTCACAGTAATATCTGTCAAGCTTCTTTGGCTTTAGCAATCTATATAAACTAAGTCATAAAAAAACTGATATTCTGCTTTGGTGTACTACTATGAAAGGATTAGAAAAGTTCCCAGTCTCCCTATGGGCTGTATTTATGGCTTAAAGTTTATTGCATTCACAGTTTAAAGCTTTATTTTGATGCTAAAAGTAATTCAATTAAATCTTAAACTCAATTTTTTTTTTTGAGACAGGGTTTCTCTGTGTAGTTTTTGGTGCCTGTCCTGGATCTCACTCTGTAAACCAGGCTGACCTTGAACTCACAGAGATCCACCTGCCTCTGCCTCCTGAATGCTGGGATTAAAGGTGTGTGCTACCACTGCCCAGCTCAACTCAAAATTTTAAGGCTCAAACTTAACAGGGATAAAGCTGTAAATTCCTAATCTTATTAAAAGCTCCCAATGTAAACTGTTATAGATAATTAAAACATACAAGTTAACGTGTTTTTAAAGTTAAGCCTAAAACAAGTAACTAAATCAGGTATTCTTAATAGATAGGTGGTCCTCAAACTCTTCAGAGATCTGCTGAATATGGCATTTAAAATGTTTAATAAAAGAGCTTCCCATAATAGACATGCCGGCTCCTACAGGGAATCCCATGGTCTCCAAAGAAGACAGATAGGGCACAATGACTCCACCTCAATTGTGGTAATGCTAACCACTGGGCAAAACCATTCCTCACCTGCTGCCAGGGCTCTGCACAAACAGGGACACTGTAGGGTTGACTGTTCTGCTCTGCCTCATCAAAGTAAGGTCAGTTTCCCAAGTTCCTTCTCCACAGAAAATCTCAGACCTGGGTCTGGTGGCAGAAGGCCCATGCTGCTCTGTGTGGCAGCTAAAGATTAAGCACTGTTCTAGGCATAGTTGTCTCCAACACAGCCAGCGAGATCACAGGAGCCTAGGGTAACTGTCTAAGTAGTAGGTGAGTCTCTGTCATTTCAACTGATACACAGGCCATTCATATTATAATTCCAGCTATAGTTCATCCTTCTCAGATCTCTGATGATACTGACTAACTGTAGCTTTAACAGCAGCAAGCTTACCAGCTCCTCTGCAAGGCTATGGCTGCCTTCTCTTCATATGTAAAATCAGGCCTCAGACCTCACTGAAAGCTATTAGGTCTCCAGCTGAGAAGACAGTTTAACTCGTTACTAGACTCTGGAAGGAGATAAACTCACAAAACTGGTTTCAAAGTAATTTTTTTACTATTGCTTTATTTAAAGGAACCTGCTTTACAATGGCTGTTCTCAGTAATCAACCACCTGTGTCTTGTGGTGAATGACTGGCTACAGAAAGTTTAAGGTTTCAGATTTCCTTCTCTTTCTATGCTATTGTTATATTAAGACTTCAAAAATGCAGGTTTTAAATTTCCTTTGGTTGTCTTCCATGAATAGACTTAAAAGTCCTTCTCAATTGTGCTAAAAACATCTCTGCTGTGGAACAATCCTTTCCTACACTATGAATATATATTACTCTCATTTGCTAATAAAACACTGATTGGACAATAGCCAGGCAGGAAGTTAGGTGGGACAATCAAACTGAGGACTGGGATGAAGAAGGGAGAGTCGAGGGAGAGATGCGAGCCAGCGCCCAAGAAGCAAGATGCCAGAGGACTGGTAAAGCCACGGCCACGTGGCAATAATTAATAGAAATGGGTTAATTCAAATGTAAAAGCTAGTTAGTAATCAGCCTGAGCAATCAACCAAACATTTATAATTAATATAAACCTCTATATGATAATTTGGGAAGCTGCTGCTAGGTATTTGGGAACAGGCGGGAGGGAGAGAAACATCTGATTACATATGGCATTCCCATGTGTGGCTGAAATTTCCACATGAAACCTGACAAAGCTTAAAAAAAGATTCTAAACACACAAAAATGGAGTCAAACTTGGCTTCTTGGTAAACTGCCGTTTCTCCGGTGGGCTCTGTTTGCTGGCAGCAAGCAGAGGTGTGGCCCCTTTAAGAGATGGCTTCCTGGCTCGGTGCTAGCGGCAAACATGGGCGGCTCTTTTCAGAGGCCTTGCTGCCAACACTTACATGGTGTCTGTGAGCAGTGGTGGCATGGTACTCTGTGCCGCATGGACCTAGAAACTTCACAGAGTCAGAGCGATGAACATGGCTCCCAGAGCTGGTGATAAACGTGCCTTCACTATGAGACTAGCCTCTCAGGGAACTGACGGGGGTGGGGTGGGGAGCCAGCACCAGCAGTCCGTGATCTAAGTTACACAGCAGGTTTTTTGCTCACGCAGAATGAGAAGGTTACAGATACACAGTAAGAACAGATTCAGATGGAAAAACCCTCTAAATAGCTTACAGTGTGTTTAAAAAAAATAGGCTTGGGAGAGAGAAGAGAAAGAGTATATACAGTCTTAGGTTAAAAATAATAAAATAAAGACCTTAAAAAGGGGAGTAAAGTAATATAAAGGAAATAAGCCACATAAAGATGGAAAATGCACAGAGAGAGTGGATACTGTATGTTATTGTGTTGTTTTTAAATTTTTTGACTGTTAATTGTCAAATGATAACTGCTGAGAGACATTTGATTATGAAAGCTGCTGGATTAAATCAACATATATTTTAAAAATTCTTGACTTCAAAATTTAAGTCAAAAGATATGTTACTTTGGGAAAGAGTTTCTGCTTTTATTTCCACAGGACAGAAGAGGCTCTGGATTCGTTCTGGGTTAAGAAAAGTCAGGTCTGACTGAGGAGGACCCTGAAAGTCTCCAGTGGGAACGGGTGGACCAGATGATCCATCATCTCAGAGTGCCTCTGTTGCAGTTTCCTCTGAGCTCTGCATCCAGAGCAGCTTCAAGGCTGCTGGCTGAGATGATCCAGCCACACAGACTACTCCAGTCAGGATTTGACCATAATCCTAAACTTTCTCAGGGTCCCCCAAAGATTACCAATGCCCCCAATTAACAGGAAGTAGTCTAGAGAACTAGAGCCACATTCCCCAAAAATGGGTTATGAATATTTATTATTATTTAAAGGGGGTTGGTTACAAGTAGTTATGGATAATGGTCAGGAAAAAAGCTAAACAAAGGAGATTAGATTCAAGGATCTCTTTCTGAAAAGAAAAAAGGGAAGCTATAGAAATGATAGGATAAAAGTGTAACTTATTAAATCTACTTTAATCCAAAAATAACTATTAATCTTACATATTTTGCATTGGTGTGGATTTTAGTTTATTGATACAAATTTAAAGGTATTTCTGTTATACTGTATGTATATTTCTACTCTTATTTAAGATATTGCGTTTATGAATTTCATTTAAAAATGTAATGTATAATTAAGAAATACAGACTAACAGTCATCTATAATAGTCAAACTTATATTAGGTATGTTTTCAAGGTCATAAACAGATATGTTTAGATATATAGATGGTCTTCAAACACTTCAAATACTTACAGAATATGGCATTTAATATGTTTAAATAACCTAAGGCTTTTCATGGCGGTGAGACACATCTGCTCCTGACAGCACCAATCTACTTCAGAGAAGATGATGGGCATCAAAAAAACTCCATATGGAGTATGTTTTCTTTATGGCAAAAGTTAGCCATGTGGGCAAAGAAAACTAACCTTGCCTCAACAGCTACAGTACGCTGTCCAAACTGAACAAGCAGGATACAAAGAAAGGTGATTGCCAAACTTTGCCAAGACACGGTAGGCCAGTCCTTCAGAATTCCCTGCTTCACAGGAAAGTCTGTCAGATATGCTAGTTAGATGCCCCGACATTGCAGAGGAACCTCGGGTGACTGTCCAGATAGCCTGATGTCCCTGTCATTAGGTAAAATTTCATCCTTCTGGGGTCTTTGATGGAGTTAAAGACTAAATAGTTAAACTTAGAGTTTTCCTTAGTTATGATAAAAAACAAATTAAGTATAAGACTTTGAACTCACAAAGATAAGATAGAAAATGGAGTATTTTCTCTGATTTACCAAGTGCAAATAGACTGGATATTATGACTGTGGCTCTTACTTGAAACTGTTTTTGTTATATATAATTTTACTATGTTCAAGTTAAAACCTTTTTAATTAGACAAAAGGGGGAAATGCTGTGGAACAATTCTTTCCTACACTATGAATATGTATTGCTCTCATTTGCTAATAAAACACTGATTGGACAGTAGCCAGGCAGGAAGTTAGGTGGGACAATCAAACTGAGGACTGGGATGAAGAAAGGCAGAGTCAAGGGAGAGATGCAAGTCAGCCGCCTAAGAAGCAAGATGCCAGAGGACTGGTAAAGCCATGGCCACTTGGCAATACATAAAATAATAGAAGTGGGTTACTCTAAATGTAAGAGCTAGTTAGTAACAAGCCTGAGAAATTGGCCAAACATTTATAATTAATAAAAGCCTCTGTGTGGTAATTTGGGAAGTGGTTGCCAGGTATTCAGGAACAGGTGGTGGGGGAGAGAAGGCTCCCTGTCTACACATCTCTGTCCAATATACATACCCAGCCCTCTGGAAAGAGTGTCAATGCTTTAACCCAGAATCATTTTTGGGTCCTCAAGCTTTTCCTATGACTCAAAGGTGTGAGTATATTGCTCTTCCTACAATATGGATTTCTTTTCTTTCTTTTTTCTTTTTTTTTTCTTGACACAGGGTTTTACTGTGTAGTCTTGGCTGTCCTGGAACTCACTCTGTAGACCAGGCTGGCCTTGAATTCAAAGAGATCCACCTGCCTCTGCCTCCTGAGTGCTGGGATTAAAGGTGCCACCACTGACAGGCCAATCTGGATTTCAATACAGATTACAAACAGTGACTGGGTGGTGGTGGTGCACGCCTTTAATCCCAGCACTCAGGAGGCAGAGGCAGGCAGATCTTTGTGAGTTCAGGCCAGTCTGTTCTATAGAGTGAGTTCTAGGACTGCCAGAATTACATAGAGACCCTGTCTCAAAACAACAACAACAACACAAAAAACAAACTAAAACTTTTATCTTTTTTTTATAAAATTAAAAAATTCTTGTAAGCTTTGGGGGAATCAAGTTGAATTCACCTCTTGCAGGTCAAATGGATTCCAGGTAAGTACTCTTAAGTTTCCCCACCTGCCTATTCCTGAAGGTAAGATCTCTCCCCCTTTTCTTGGTCTTGGAAATCCCTCTGAGAGGTCTAAATTTCCCCCATTTTACAACTGGACCTAGGTTTCAGTTTTTTTAAAGAGCAAACAAGTTCCAGTTTCTTAAACAAAGGGTTATTAATCAAACAACACCCCTAACAGCAGGAGAGAGAGAGAGAGAGAGAGAGAGAGAGAGAGAGAGAGAGAGAGAGAGAGAAAACAAGGCTTGAACCACAATATTATAAGACAGTGACCAAAAAAAGATAGTTCCTGTAATACCCTGAAACAAGCCTGGAGTTGCCCAAATAAATCCAAAGACAAAAAACCAGAACCTTAGCCCTGTCAAAAATGTGCTAACATGGGGCTGGAGAGATTGCTCAGTGGTTAAGAGCACTGGTTGCTATCCCAGAGGACCCAGGTTCAATTCCCAGTGCTCATATAGCAGCTCACAACTGTCTGTAACTCCAGTTCCAGGAGATCTGACACCTTCACACCAATGCACATAAAATAAAATTAAATGTGCTAACATATGCTGTGGATGATTTATTTATAAATAAAGCTGACTGGCCTGTAGCCAGGCAGGAAGTATAGGCGGGACAAAGAGAGAGGAGAATTCTGGGAAGTGGAAGGCTGAGTGAAGGAGATGCTACCAGCCGCCACCATGACAAGCAACATGTGAAGATGCCGGTGAGCCACGAGCCATGTGGCAAGGTATAGATTTATAGAAATGGGTTAATTTAAGATAGAAGAACTAGATAGCTAAAAGCCTGAGCCATTAGGCCAAACAGTTTAAGTAATATAAGTCTCTGTCTGTGTGTTTACTTGGTTGAGTCTGAGTGGCTGTGGGACAGGCGGGTGAGAGAGATTTGTCCTGACTGTGGGCCAGGCAGGACCAGGAAAACTCTAGCTACAAACATAACTGCTGCCTGCTTAACCAATCATGTTTGAGATGACCTAACTGTTCCTGAAATTCCCCTACCTGTGCTAAAAAGGACCTATGCACCTTTGTCTCAGGTTGCCATTTGTATAAGTGGCCAACCCCACATGCTGGATGTTTCTGCAGAGTAGACGATCTTTGTTCTTGCATACTATTTGAGCCTGTCGTCTTTCTTCAGCATTTTCTTGGGCCCTGACACCCTCCTGCAACTAGCAGGTCCACAGACCTAGGTGTTTCAAATGTACACTCTGGATAAAAACTTGCCTCTAAACTCCTTACCTATACCTTCTGTCCCTAATATATATTGGTTCCAGCAGATTTCGAATCAGCTACTGCAAACTGCTCCAAACTCACCAGCCCCATGTGGTTCTGATGGAATTTCCAACCTAGCCTGAGTCATCCTAGGTGACTTCAAAGTAGCTAGCCCCAGGTGGTGGTTTGAAAGAAAATGGCCCCCAAAGGGAATGGTACTATTAGATGGTATGGCCTTGTTGGAGGAAGCGTGTCACTTTGGGGTTGGCTTTGAGGTCTCCTATGCTCAAATTATTCCCAATGTCACAGGCAATTTCCTGTTGCCTTCTGATCAAGATGTAGCCAGCACCACTATACGTCCCGTCATGATGATAATGGACTGCACCTCTGAACTGTAAGTAAGCCACCCCAATTAAACCTTTTCTTTATAAGAGCTGCTGTGGTGCTCACTTTGGCAGCACATATACTAAAATTGGAACGATACAGAGAAGATTAGCATGGCCCCTGCGCAAGGATGACACACAAATTTGTGAAACGTTCCATATTAAAAAAAAAAAAAAAAAAAGAGTTGCCGTGGTCATGGTGTCTCTTTACAACAATAGAAACCCTAACTAAGACACCTGAGGTGGTCCAGCCTCACAGACGGCTCCAATGCAGCCTGCACTTCCTTAACCCCAGATGGTCCAGCCTCACAGATGGCTCCAATGCGGCCTGCACTTCCTTAACCCCAGTTGGTCCCACAGAGCCTGGACAGCAAGTGAAGCGCCCTGCTCTTCCTGGCCTTGGCCAATACTCCAGCTGTCTTGGGTCCCCAACACCCCAATGTCAGCAGGAAGTAGTCACAGAAAAGACTGTGTCCCCCTTGTCATTATCAACAAAGAGACTGGGGTGTCAGGACTCAAACCTGGGACAAAAGGCTAACTGAGGTGCCTATTTAACACATCAAAGCAGACCTGGCTGCCAGGTTTTCCCAGAATCCCTCAGTCTCAACCTGTTGTAGGATATGGCTGGCATACCCTGCCTCCTACCCTAAACTTCCCAGTCCAGGGGCTGGGCTGCCCTTCCCCAGCTGCTCTTCCCTATATAATCCAGACATTTTGGTTAGCTGGCTTTTTGGTCTACCCTTTACCCTCTTGGCCAGTCTCT
>CABHPP010128930.1:2228-20027 GCA_902168425.1 Peromyscus attwateri | reverse complement strand
CTGTGTGTGTGTGTGTGTGTGCATTCATATTGGAGCATATATGACCATTTGTGTGTATGTAAATGTAGCATACTTTTGCCACAGTGTGAGTATAGAGTTCAGAAGACAGCCTGGAGTACCATCCTTGTTTGAGACAGGGTCTCTTTTCCATTGTTCGTTCTTGCATATGCCAGACTAGCTCATGAGATTCTGGGGATTCAATTGTCTCCACCTCCCACTTCACCAAAGGAGCTCTGAGATTCCAGACACAGCCCTGCACCCTTTATGTGGGTTCTGTGGACTTGAACACAGGTCTTCACATCTGCACAGAAAACACTACCTGCTGAGCCATTTTCCCAGCCCCAGCCTGTCGTTTTTGAATACATGCTTGACTCAGGATTGATCCCACAACCTGGTACCATGCAGAGCTAGCCTGTCCTAAAGGCTCTGAGAAGATGAACTCATAGCCACAAAGGAAATAGCGTAGATTGCCTGGGTGCAAGATACATTGGAATTCCTGTATGTGTGCTTCATTCATTTGATTGTCCATGTCTGGCCTGTTCCACACACATTTATCATGTGTCCATCATAATAGTCCAGGCACTTGGGCTGATGGTTGCTAAGAATAAAGACTACCCAAAAACTGGAGGCAAAGCAATGATTTCCCGACTCTGTGGCTTGGTCCTTTGATTTCTCCAAGTGTTTTCTAGAGAAGGTGCCTCTCATGGTGACTAAGTAGGCACTGAGGTCAGGTTAGAGCTGAATGGCTATTGGTATTCTCATGGAATCTGCAGATGACCCCATAGGTAACCCCAGGAAGGGTCCTTGTATTTCCTTAGACATTCCATCTGAGTTTCAGTTTCCATGGCTACCCCTTGAGGTGATGTAGCTGGTCAGTAAGCAGTTGGTGTCAATTTGTGTGTTGATGCGTGTGGCTTATAATGAAGGCAGTTACCCACTACAATGTGCAGGTTGGTGCCCTCTGGAGCACAGAACCTATGTCACATGGATCCTTCCTCATCTACTTGTGTGCCTCGGCCGCAAAGCTTCCAGGGCTTTGGGTGATTGAGTATATGAGATGGTTGACAATCTGAGACCAATGGGAGGGTGGAGGCAACAGCACAGTCTCTCCTGTTGACTGAGTTACTTAACTTACTCTCTGTGCTCTCTCCTACCTGGGATCAAACACCTGGAGTTCTGTGCACACTGTGTTCTGAAAATGAAGAGATGGTGGCTCCGAGTAGCCCCAAAACTTTCCAAAGTGACGCAAGCCAAACCAAACAACATACCCTGGGACCTCTCATGGGTGGACTCCTGACATCATTCCCTAACCTTTACTTATTGTCCATAGATCTGAATGACCCTCCATGTGTGTTATAAGTAGATCTAATAGACATTCCAGGAGAGTTCCATGGTTTGTGCCATTTCTTAAAGGTGGGCATTTAGTCACTTACTTATTCTTAGACTTCTCTAGACTCTGAAAGTAGAACTGTGGGCTGAGAGAAAACAGCCTTGGGTTCAGACAGAGCTGCTGAGTGGAAAATCTGAGCAGCGGGATTGAGTGGACAGCAACTGGCTGCTGTCCTCAGACTAGGAGTCACTACAGGTGACCAGACTGTGCAACACAGAGCATTTGAAGGACATGAGTCAGTGGATGTAGGGTCACTGGGGGAATGATATTGTTGATAGACTAAAGGCACAGCTTGGCAGGAAGTTACAATATGGTCAAAGCAGGGAGAAGTAGTGGCAAGAGGAACTAAGACCAGAGTGGGGAATGGGTGTAGTGTAGGTGGGTTGAGAAGACACTGCAGTGGGGCCTTTGTAAGTAAGGAAGGAAAATTAGTAATTATACATATCCTATAGTGCAGACTGGGATGCTTGGAGGTCAGTCATGGTGGGACGCTAATGTAGGGGGAAGTGTGGGGAGTGGTGTGTATCAGGATGGTGGGGCAGGGGTGTAATGTTGTGCTTGTGAGGTTCTGGGCCTAGGGGAGATGTGGTGTGATTGAGATTTCCATGGGAGTGGTAAGCTCATGCTTCCTTTTAGTACCAGAAGGGTCAGGTGGTGCCTGATGATTCAGGCAGAATGGAAAGGACAGCATGGTGGAGCATGCAGGTGGGTTCTTGATAGTCATTGGAAGATTGAGTAGAAGGGGTGAGAGAAAAGCAGAGCCGAGAGTGAGCAGCATGACCTCCATTGAGGGGCTGGGACTGGTGGGGAGAAATGGAAGAATTTGGTTCCACCCATGTGACATTTGATGTCCTCACCTGACCCTGAGTGAAGATACCAGCTGCAGTTAGAATCGGGGTCCTCAGGGGGATGTTCACAGCACTGGAGACCAGGACTGGAGGGAGGAGATCACAGAGAGAGCCATTGTAGACAGGAAGAGGGCAAGAGTAGAGTCTTGGGTCCCCTACAGTGTGCAAGTGAGAAGTACCAGCACTGGAAAAGACGGCTAAGAAAGAAGAGGCAAAGGGCTGGGAATGTCGCTTAACTGGCAGAGGGCTTGCCTAGCATGCATACTGGTTCTGTTCCCAGTACCAAATGTACTGGGTGTGGTGGTGTACAACTATAACCCTAGCACCCAGGAAGTGAGGATGAGAGGATCCGAAGTTCACGGCCATCTTTGGTTACACTGGGAGTTCAAGGCCAGCCTGGGATATAAGAGATCCTGTCTATCAAAATAAAGCAAACAATAATACACACAGAGAGGTAGGAGTTGGGTGAGGCATGGTGTCTTAAAAGCTAAGTCAGAAGCATTGGTAGGGTTTGTCAGAGCCTGTTTAGGCCTTGTCTGCTGGGACAGTGACTTTGAGCAGATTTAGGAGGATAGGAAAGAGGCCAAGAGACGTTAGTCTGAGGCCTGAGAGACTCAAATGGATCATAAGCATTTGTGTTCTGGATGGGGTGTGGGAGGAGGGAAGATAGAATATGAGAAGATGTCCCCAGCTAGGCATAGAGCAGCCACTTGGAGACTAGGTGACTCTCCTTGCTCCACGCACAAGTCACATACCTTGAGGATAAGATCTCCATCTGTACCTGCCATGCACCACACCCTCCAGAGTTCAAGAGGAGAGGGGTGAGGACATCAGGGCCTCTGGGCAGATGACATGAGGAGAACTTAGGACCTGGAATTAGAGGCCAGATCTAGCTTCTGCCTCTTTCTAGTTCAGCCTCCCCACTTTGTCCTTGGCCTCCACAGTGGCAATCTCTCCTGCCTCTGGCTTGTGTGAAAGTTAGACAGAGTGGGGGTGTGCTGGAGACAGCTATGGAGACCTAGTTCACGGGAAAGATGCACGGCTTTCATTTCCATCTTCACCGGCTCTGTCGTCACTTTCTGTTTAAATTGGAATGGACGGGGGACATGTTTCCTAAAGAAAAAAGAAAAGGAGCAGAGGAAGCAGCCCCTGGTTAGGGGGCACTTAGAGAATTTCAGAGAAAAACAAGGACCTGTCTGCAACTGAGGCAGCTCGTGGCTTCCTGAATGAGGAGAGAGTGGTGCTGGAGGACTCCGAGATGGTGGCGTCGTTCTGATTCATCTGGGGCATTATAGAGCCACTCTGTGAAGAAGGCGTGTTCCCCATGGACCCCTCCTAGGAACTGGTGGATAAAACAGGGTGGAAAATAGAGAGGCAATCAGTGCAGATATCTAGTTTGTCTCCTCATGCCCAGTGAGGTGACTGGGGAGCCACAGCCTCCCTGCTTTCCTCCTGATGCTGATAGATGCTGGCAGAAGACATTTATGTGTGTGGCAGCCTGTGTGCTCCCTGCTGATGGGTAGTCACAGTGGGCAAGCACACCAGCTTGTAGTTCTCTAGTCAATGACTTCCATGTCAAGATTCAGGGCCATGCTGCTGCCAGAACATCTCTAGCTGTCTGCTTTCTGTGGTCCAACCATCTTCAGAGGATGGCACCCTACCATAAATGACTTCTTCCACTATCCTACCTTCAGGTCATCCTTTCTAGCAGACCCTTGCAGTGCCACTCTGGAAGCAGATAACCAAAGTGGGGCTTCCTTTAAGAAAGTGAAAATAGGGGTGCCTCTGTCCAAAGGTGTAGCTCAGGGATATACGTTTGATAGATCACTCTGAAGAGGTATACCCCAAGCTTGAAAGGGAAGATTGGGCAAGTCAGGCTGAGACCCTGGGGTGCTTGGATGAGGGAGAGGACTCACCTTTGTGTTTCCATATACATCTATGACTAGAACCAGCCATGCCGATGGCAGCATCTCTGTCCAGACCCTAGGTTTAGACAGCAGCTGTCACTCAAGTTGTGATCCTTCTTCAGGCTGATGCGTATTGCACAAGAGCTGGAAGAGTGCTCCAGCAGGACAGGCCTTTCAGCTATCAGTGGTGAGGTCCTAATGACCTCAAACACATGCGTCATGGTCACGTGGGTCAGAGTCATCTCTTGTAGCAGCAGGTGTGACACCTGCTTGTTGCCTGGCTATTAGAATACCTCTGCAGAAGATGCTGGAGGAAGACTGGAGCTGTAGCCATGGTGGTCACAGAAATAGTTCAGCACCAGCAAGCAGGTGTGGGGTGCATTTCAGACCTCCAGCCTTAGAAGTTCTCTCCTGTAGCTCCCTCCCTCCCTCCCTTGCTACCTCTGGCCCTGCAGCTGGCTGTACTCAAGCTTTAGTCACAGGCTGGAATAAAGCTTTGCAGAGATTCTATTTACGTTCCCAGACATAGCCACCAGGGGGCAGTGGAGCTCATTCACAGGCTGCCTGATGCAGCACCAGGAGCCGCCTTTGGTTGAAACTTCAGAGGCAGGGGAACCATCCTCAGAGCCCCCAGACATCTCTCAGGATAAGAGGACTGTGCCTTGGTTTCAGGTCAGCCAGCTTCCATACTCCCCCAGGAACCACACAACCTTTACAGCCTCAACAGCGTTGTGCTCTGCTCCTTCATTTGTTTGGTTGGCAGAGGCAGCCCAGAGAGGTTGAATCACCGAACTGAAACCACGTAGCTCTAGACTTTTCACAAGCTTGTATAACCCCGTGAAACCTTCTTTATTGATTCACCTCAACTAACCCAGCTCTCTCTTGGGAAGTGAATGCCCCATCCTTGATCCCATTCCCACCCTTGTCAGAATCTCTTGGGGGAAGTTCATGCTTGGAATTTGACCTCTTTAGCGAGCTCTCTCGTGTAATTCTGCAAATATGCCAAGTAAATAGGAATATTGCAATGGTGGGAGAATCTTACCTGAGCTGACTTGTGAAGTTCATTTCCTTTTGTCTCCCTTTGCTATCTGTTGCCTCCTGAATTCTGTAGTTATCAAAACCACTCTCTGGCTGAGGACTGACTGCATCAGGGCCCTCTTCCCTTCCACTGAGCTGCCCTTCATGGCCATTCCTTCCAAAGACAGAGCAGGCTAATCTGAGTGGAGCAATCAGTCTGTGTGGGTGAGGATGAAAAGTGACTGTGCAGTGTCCAAAGCCAGGCACACAGAAGCTGAAATCAGGACCCTAACACCAGCATCACTGACTCCCTTTTTGATTCAGACACAGCATGGAAGCCTTAGGGAAGAGGTGCATGTATTCATTTTAACAAAAATGCTATCTTCGATGCTAGGAACCCATCTCTGATCCTCTGCAAGAGCAATATACCCTCTTAATGCTGATATATCATCTCTCCAGACCCAGGAGAAATGTTCTGAGTGACAGAGCTGCTGGGTACTGGGGCAGGTGTTTAAAGGATGCCTTACCTCTCTGGGTACCCATCTCAGGAGTGAGTGGTTTTGGAAATAACATGAGTTGGGGCTCTTTTTACTATGATGATAATATAGATGCATGCAAAATATTAATGAACTAGGGAAAATAGTGAAAAACTTTAAAGGCACAGAGATTCTTATCACCTGCCTTTCTGCACTTTTCCATAAACGTGGCAGCAATGGGCAATGACATTGAACTTCAGTGAATCCTCGTGATGTGCCATGCCTGAGCTTTGCTCCCCCATTCACTTTGTGATCTAATTATCATATGTTTCATAGGAAGGCAGTGAAAGTAAAGTGGAAGAAGAGACAAAAGCTGGAAGAGGAGAATGAAGGTCTTGGGTAACATCCTGTGTGACAGAGCAATAAGCCACCTCAGTGTTCTCTAAGTCAGAGCTTAGGTTCCTCCAGTTACATCCAAAAGAATAGATAGAGTCATGGAGCTCACATGCAGTCACAGCACAGACACTCAACAATACATAGCCAGAGAGACAGCAGCTCACATGAAGACACAGTAAAGACACTCAAAACATATGGCTAGTGACAGAGAACTCACATTCAATCACAATGCATACATTGAACAGGATGTAATTGCAAGGCAGACAGTGAACTCACACACCCCACAATTGCCCCCACCCATTGTCATGCTTTGAACTTAGAAATATGTCAAAGACATACAGAAAGAGCATGCACACAAAATCACACACACACAGAGTCGAGTACACACAGAGACAAACACATATGCAGATATATGCATCTCACATAGCACAAATACACATACTATGGATGCACATAGTTTCACACATGTAAACACTTTAGAAAAACACAGAAAAAACACACACATCATAGATTTATACCTATAACTCACTTTCTATAGACACACCAAAAGCACACACACACACTCACATGCATACAAATGTAGAGTATAGACACACAGAGAGACATTCACACACATAGTAGGTACACACAGAGACATTGTGGTTTTACTAAAAACTGATTTTTCTCTTGATTCAATATGTTTGTGGAGATTTTTATTCTTTTAAAGCCTATATAGTATTCCATTATGTGACTCTATCATAACGCGTCTAGTCAAGTCCTAGTGATGCATGGGCAAGTTTATTAAAGTGATTGAATTATATAGTACAATGACAGAAATGGAAAGCTACAGGGTTCACTTTGCTGATGGTTGCATGCATTCTGTTCTCTCGTCTTCACAGCAGTCCTTTTGTGATCTCAGTTTGAAGATGTAAACTTTAGATTCTGAGGTCTTTGGTGCTTCTAAGTAGCAGAGCCGGGACAGGATTGGGATTGTCCAGATTTATCCTATATTAACATACATGTGCAAGCATGTTCCCGCTGTGAAATCTTAGACAAGTTCAAGTGCAGAGGCTTCTGCACTCTCCACTGCACACATAGAGGTGGCTTGGCCCTCAGAGACAGGCATCAGCAGCTGCTTCTCTATATCCATGCACGGATGCCCCACTGCCTCTCAACTTTGCCAGGACTGTGTGGTCTCATTTTGGTTTGCTAGGTGAGGAGTTACATCCAAGTATTAGTGATAGCTCTACAGAGAATGTGATAGATGTGTTTAGGGGAGCCTTGGTGGTGGGAAAAACAATGAAAGCCAGTCAAGTTTGCTTCCTTAGGGGTCAGCATCCTTAAGAAGAGTGGAGCCACATCAACCAGTGTATTGGAGCTTCTAGCCTACTGAGTTGGGTCCAGAAGTTGTGTCCCAACTTTCTTGTCACACGAGCTGCCTTTACCGAGGCTCAGAGCTTGGAAGTATGGTCCTCCGCAGACACAGACACAGCTTAGTCTTAGAAAACCAACTTCACCTGTCTGTCTTCACTGCCAAGTCTGCTGAATGTGTGACAGGTGTCATAGGGTCCACTCCAGAGGCCCTGAGTGACAGATCTGGAACTGTGGATGTGGTCAGTTTTGCCTTGGTTGTGTCTCAGGCTTCCTACATCAAGAACACATTAACCAGAGCTGCCCCACTGAGGCGATCGCTTGTGCTCTTCAGTCTGAAGTAGTCTCTGCTGGCAGCTTGGGTCTTGCTGTGCTTTAGGTCCAGATTTCTCCAGGCATCTTCTTGTTGCTTACTGATGGCCGTAGTGCCAGGCTCATGAGTTATTGGGTCACGCTAGAATGACACAGACGGTACTGGAGGTAAGACTGGGTCTGTGTCAGATCCCCTCCTGCCCCTCTCTCTTTGTCAGCAGCTGCCCACCTCAGTCTTGCCTGGTCGCCACTGCCACCTGCCAACATTTTTTTAGCTCAGTGTGGCATCCTGGAGCTAAGCAGAACCAGGCAGTTTCCAAAGCTCACTCAGCCGTCGCAGAGCTGACACCATAAAAACAACAACAATAACAACAACAACAAAAAAACCCCCCAAAAACAAAAAAAACAAAAACAAACAAACAAACAAACAAAACCCAGTGATTCCTTTCTCAAATTCTACCTTCCTGGGCGGTTAGAAAAATCCAGCTTTTTCTTGCTGGAAAGACTGGATTTTTATCGTCTTTTGCAAATTTGTTTGTAAGTGGGCTCCTTCAGAATGGCAGAAGAGAGAGCAAGGAGGTGAGGAACACTCACAGAGAACTGCTCCTTTCAATCCCAGTGTGGCCTGAGGTGATGTTCACTGCTTCAGAGAGAGGTGTTTTCTGGGTGATACAGGTGCTGGCGAGGCAGAGGCAGGAGAGTCTCGGAGGCTCACTAGCCATCCTGTCGAGGAAAACCAACAAGTTTCAGGCATGTCATAGCCCCTGTCTTAGCAAAAAGGGTGGATGGCTTCTGGGGCATGACCCTCTGGCCTTCATGTGCACGTATACCTGCACACATATTAACACACACACACACACACACACACACACACACACACACACACACGTACAATCACACCCATAGTCCCAAACTCCCTCTCCACATATGTCCCCATCCTCAGAGCTATGGCAGAAGACATCAGGATAGAATAGGTTAGACTAAACTAGAACAGAATGAGAAAAAGGTGGACAGCACTTTCTTCTAATTTGTGAGAAAAATTAGTCTAGCTTGCTATAGGAAAATATGAAATAGTTGTATTATCTGTCTGGTCTTCCTCTTCAGGACACCTAGTGCTCTTTGCTCCTGGAAGTCAATCAAGGTTGACCCTGTCTACCTGGGGTGCCTACTGTGGGCAGGGTGTTTCCTGTGTATACTGTCCTTCTAGATACCGCTGATTCTATGCAAATCAGGAGACTAGAAAGTATGGAGTTAAAGATTTTTTTTGGTAAATGTAACAGTTACTGCATATTCACATAAATGTCATCCCCAATTTCTCTTTTATAGCACCTGTATTATGTTCATCATGCATTTTACATATGTTATAAGCACAATGCATTGCAACTATTTTTACTTCAGACAGTTCTCTTTTAGTGCTATAACAAATAGGAACGAGTGGGATTTTATCTCGTCTTCATTAATGTCATCACTACCCCATCCATTTTATTTTTCTGCAGTGTTAGTTTCTACATAGTGGGTCTGGTATAAAACCTTTTCCTCTTTTAAAATTTTTAATATTTCTTAGAGTAAAGGTCGCCTGACAGTGAGTTCTCTGTCTTTCTTTGATAAAGTATGTTTCATTAGTTTTTTTTTTAAGACTTTTTCCCTCGAGTATGGAATTCTGAATTGAAGACTTTCTTCCCAATAGTTTAAAATGTCATTTCATTTTCTTTAGGTTTTCATGGTTTCAGAAAAGAAGTTTAAAATGTGTAATTTGGATCTTCATCATTTCTCTATAGATGTGGCATCATTTTTCTCTGTCAACCTCAAGATTTCTCTTTGCTTTTGGTTTCTATTAGCTTAAATATAATGTGCCTTGTTTCAAAACTTAGTTGTTTCCTTGATGATGCCATACTTGTCATTAATTCAAATACCCTTCTCTCCCTACCTCCTCCCCTGCTGAGTGTCTTGTGACGCATGGTCTGCTGTTTGACGGTATCCCAATAGTTTCCTGTCCAACTCTTCCTCTTCCTCCCTCTTCTCCTTCTTTTGTTACCCTTCCTTCTCCCCTTCCTTCTCCTATTCCGATTGCATTGTCTGCTTCAGTCTGGACTATATTCATTGCTTCTTTCCTTAACTATGTTGAGGAAAACCTTGAAGAGCTTTCTGTTTGTTATTGTTTCTTTTCTATTATTTTTGTTTCCATGATAAAAATGCCCATCTGATAAGAACGATGTCCAACTTTTCTTTCTAATTTCTTGTCTGAAAGTTTCAAGATCTCTGTCATTTACACACACACACACACACACACACATGCATAGACCTATGTATATATTTATGTATATGTGTATGAAAAAGATCTTTATGTATGTATGTGTGTATGTATGTATGTAATGTATGTATGTATGTATATATGTATGTATGTGTGTGTATGTATGTATGTATGTATGTATATATATATATGTATGTATGTATGTATGTATCTATCATCATTTATCAACCAGTCTATCATCTATCAATCAATTGATCACCTATCTCTCTATCATCTATCAATCAATCTATCAATCTATCTATCTATCTATCTATCTACCTACCTACCTATCTTTCTATCTGGTTCTATTAGTGGTACTGTCTCTTTAAATCATGTGTGTGTGTGTTTTGAATCTTTTTGCATATGAGTTATAAGTTTCTGTTGGAAGACATACATTTTGCATAGGATATTTGAGGCTGAGTTCAGCAGTTTATATGCTTGAAAAAGGGTGAGGCTTTCCTGCTTGTAAAACTCTAGTTTAAGGGTTTTCATGAACCTACTTAGGTATTATGCTAAGTTTTCAGTTTGTTGTTGGCAGTTATCAAAAAGCTTTGCCTGCTTTGAATTCTTCAAGCCCTACAAGGTCTGGGACATAGTTTGTCAGCATCTAACCTACTGTTAACATCAGAGCTTCCCCTTATGATGAGACAAGCTTCCTCATGTTCTTGTACCTCTGCAATCTGTTTCTTCTACTCAATGATTCTTAGTCTTGTGGTGCGAGGCAGGTGCATACTCTGTTCTTTGTGATTGACCTTAGCTTTATAAAGGTGCTATCTGTGCTTTGGTGCTGATATCTTCCCACTGTGCTTGCTCTTCTTTTGGGGCTAATCCTGGGCTGCATTAGTCAAGGCTATCTAGAGGAACACACACACACACACACACACACACACACACACACACACACACACATATACACATATATGAAGTAATTTATTAAATTAGCTTACATAATTTGTTCAAAATAATAGCCACGGTTGTCTCACATCTGAAAGGCTGAGAATGCAGTAAGATTTGTAGCCAAGTCCTTGCCACTGTCTGGTAGCATCTGTCCCAGGTGAGCAAGAGCTCCTGTTCTCTTTGATGGACAGCTGTGTTTGCTTAGATGTCAGATTAGTCATTTGTCTTGTAGGTTCCTATCTCTGATGGGTTCAGGAGAAAACATGAGTCTATGGGTCCTGCAGCATTTTTCTTCTTTTGGTGAAAGTAGGAGAGATGTTTCTTCTGGTGTTCTGACTCAAGCAGAAAACAGCTCAGTCTGTGAGGCTGGGTGCCTCTGAAGTCTCAGTCTAGTCCCAAAGATCTTCAGGGCTCCTGCAGAGTCACTGTTCCTCAGGCCACACTGCAAGTCTAGAAACACTTGCTCTAATTTTACACAAGGGGTCACGGGCAGCAGCAACAGGGAAAGTCAGCTTGGTGACGAGAGGGCAGGCTGAGTGAGCTAGAGGAGGGCCATCCTCTCACATTCTTGTTTATCTGGGCTTCTCCCAGAAGATGCCACACCATTTTGGGGACATGTCTTCCTACACCAGCTAGAGCAATCAAGACAATTCTCTGCTTACAGGATTCCAAAGTGTGGCAAACTGACAAACTATCACGTGGAATATCCTATTCCAGACCCCACTCTTGGAGTAAGGATTTATTCAACTAAATATATATAAATGTGTATATATTCATTCTGTCAGGTCTCTTCCTCTAGACAACCTTGACTAATGCACCCCAGGATTAGCCCCAAGAGAAGGGCAGGCACAGTGCGAAGATACCAGCACCAAAGCACAGACAGAACCTTTGTAAGGCTGAGGCTCTGTCAGATGCAATAGCTCTTCACCAGTATCCATGAAGTGAGGAGCTGACTTCTCTTATACGTGCTTCCCTGTCAGTTTAAGGTTTTCTTTTATGAAGAAGGACAGGCAAGGAAAATATGGCTGGGGTTTCCTTTCCTCTAGACTGCAGCTGCTGTTTCTCTTCTTTCAGGCTTCGACTACAAGTGACATTCCTTTGGGACCTTACTCAGGTCCTTTCACGTGATTGTCAGTGAGGTGCTTGGAGAGGAACCCAGGAGACTTGCATATCCCTACAACATCCATATCCTCAAGAGATCTCTATTCTGATGAAATCCGTCACGTGCCCTTAACAATTCAATAATAGTTGTAGCCAGGTCCTTGCCACTGTCCGGCAGCATCTGTCCCCGGTGTGCAAGAGCTCCTGTTCTCTTTGATAGACGCTGTGTTTACTTAGATTTTAGATTAGCCATTTGTTTTGTAGGCTCCTATCTCTGATGGGTTCAAGACAAAACATGAATATGTGGATCCTGCAGCATTTTTTTCCTCTTTTGGTGAAAGTAGGAGCGTTGCTTGCTCCTTCTGGTTTTCTGACTGGCACTGAAACCAGAAGTAGAGCTGCCATTAACACTCACAAACTTGAAGCTGCTACTATTCCCATTAATGGTCAAATGATAGGTACACAGCAGTCTGTCCAGTCAAAGGACTGCTAGACAGAAGTGAAGATGAAGGCACCTCACCACACACAGCAGTGCGGATGGAATAGCATAGTGGTGACCTAGGGAAGCCATTAACGAGGGCATGCACGCTTGACAATTCTGTGTCTATAGAACTACAAAACTAATCCATGCTCTTAAAATCCAGGGGACCAATGACCCTTGCTGAGTCCAAGACTAAAATGGAGGACAAGGAGGAGGGCATGTCTAAGATACTGGCAATAGTCTCTCAGTGTGCTTTCTGTCCTATAGATTGGAATTTCTGAAAATATCCATCTAGTGTCCATCTTTCTCTTCCTGTTACTCTTTATCAAAGCAATTGAAAGGTTATCCATCGACATAATTTAAAACATAAATTTTTAGCTTTCTAAGTAGCTAGAGAAAGTAAAAACTGCTAAAACATATTTCAGCAAAAAAAAAATCATAACACAGCAATGGATAGAAAATGAAGGGAATGCCAAGGAAGCTTGTAAAATAACATGCAAAAGCCTAAGGACATCAATTATGGCAATAAATATAAATGCTTACATTTTCCCCGTTAAAAGATAATGAAATACAAGAAAGCTCATATATGTTTTTAATGATGTGCGAAGGCAAAGGATTATTACAGATGCTCCCTTTGCCCTTGAATGGCCTTCTTCTCTTCTTGAAGCCTATGTGTACTATTGTGGTGATACTGTTGAGACAACATGACAGTTACATTAAATGGCAGATGGGTCAAAGACAGGTCAGTGAGAACAGTCATATGGGAAACAGCCAAAAGTATACAATTCTTACAGACTGATCTGGTTATGTGCTAGACCACCTTCAGAATGACGAGGAGAAATTCTTTGTAATTAATTAATTATTTTGTGTGTATTACATGCGTGCATGCAAGTTTGAATGTGTGTGAGCGCAGGTGTGCATGTGCCTTGGGGCACATGTGGAAATCAGAGGACACCTCAGGTGCTGCCTTCTTTGACTCAGAATCTCTTTGTTGTTTGCTGTAGTGTACATCAGGCTAGTTGGCTCAACAGTATCTGGAAATTCTCTCTCTCTCTCTCTCTCTCTCTCTCTCTCTCTCTCTCTTTCCATCCTGCCTGAGAAGCTCTGGAATTATGGACATGCATTGCCATACTTGCACCCAGCTTTATGTGGATCTGGTGATTTGAATTTAGGTCCTCATGTGTGTGCAGCAAATACTTTATTCATTGAGCTTTCTCCACAGACCTGAAATTACTTTTAAGTTAATGCTAATCTCCAAACCATCTTACCCTCACCTCAATTCTGTATATATATCCGGGACACTTATATATCAATTACTTTTCTGGTAGATGTGCCCAAAATATCTGAAAAAAAGCAAATTAAGGAAGGAAGAATTTATTTTGGCTCATAGTTGAGGGCATGGTCCTTTGTAGTAAAGGAGGCATTGTAGTGGGTTTGTGGGGTGGCTGGTCATATTATCACCCATAGTCAGGAATCAGAGAGAATGAATACTTAGCTGGCTTCCTCCTTTTTCTAACTGCTTTTTTTTATTCTAGGACTCCAGTCCATGGGGTGTTTTTGCCTATTCAGGTGGTCTCTTCCTTACGTGGTTCCACTTGTCTGGAAACATCTTTATAGATCCACCAAAAGATGTGTCTCCTAGGTGGTTTCAAATCCAGTCAAGTTGACAGTGAAGATGAAACACCACAATTGCTCTCATGAACTTCAGAATGCTCTAGCTCCAGGGCAAACCGCCCTTCTCTAGAAACCCGGAGAATCACTTCCTGTGGTGGCCACTGTGTAAAGGAAGAGAAGGAGAAAAGGGACCTAAACATTTGGCTAGAGAAGGATAGGGATTTAAGGGGAATTAGAGAGAAGAATTTGAAAGTTATTTTGTTATTTTAAGCTTTACTGGGATGTAATTGATACACAAAGCTGAATGTATGTAACACATACCTTGGTAAGTTTGCAGACTCACCCATATTATCAATGCCATAGTCAAGGCTTTTCCCAAATTAGATACATATGATTTCACAACTGTGTCATGCACTGTATATAAGGCCCAGAATAACAAAACTCTGTCTCTATTGTCAAGAAATTCAAAACCCAATGACAGAGATTGACAGTTTCATGGGTAACAAGAACTCAGTGTCATGAAAACTGTGACTGTATAATATTCAGAATGTTGGAAGACAGTTCTCTATGTATCTCTACAGTTTCTGTTCATCTTTTAAGTGAGTTCCTCATTCTTATTTGATTATCTTTTCAAAGATGCTAGTATTATATACAATCTCAATACAGTTTCTTCTATAGCAAAGGGCAGGGTACCTTTTTGACCATTGTAAACAATTTGTCTTTCAAGGCTCAGCTCCTCTCTAATAGTGCAATCTGCTTTGTATACAGATGTCTCTTAGCTCCCTTTGACTAGGCCTATAGGAATCAAGAAATTCAGTATTGTCTGTTACTGTGGTTTCTAAAATGCTATTAATAAATTGTCTCCCATCTTTGAGTTTTCTAGCAACATCCATGAAATTGCAATAAAATAAATGGTTATTTTTAGAAAGGATAAAATTTCAGACCCTGTATAGTTCCCGACACATCCTACTATGGGGACGTGAAGATATGCTCATCCCAGTAAACTCAGTAGCAATGGTTCTATGGATGATAAAGAACATAAAAACATAGAATCTGTCAAGATATGATCTGATAACAAGAAAAGAGACAGAAGGGACAGAAGTAAAGAGAAATAGTGTGCAAGAAAGGCAGGAATTGGCAGTTGGGGGTAGTGAAGGGTGTTTTAATAATAATAATCTAATAATGTGTTTTCATGAAGAAAATGTAATTGAAGGATAGCAAATAGAAGATAATTAATTGGATGTATGCTTAGGCATGTCATTTTGGTAACAGTGGAGAATGAGTGGGCTGTTTAAGATGGGCAGTGGGGAGCTCTAAAGACAAACTGGAAACTCTTTGAGTTTATAGTTAATGCAGATAAATGACAATGAAAGGCCGAAACAGGAATGCAATGATAAAGTAGAGTAAGACTTCAGAGCATATTAAGGAAGAATAATAAATTGATACATTGGCAGGATATATCTTGCTTTCTTTATAATTAATCATGTCATCCAAGTACATAATACTTACATCTTTCATGAGAGATGGGGGAATAAGGGTCCATCACATTTATAGCAGAGCTTGGACTTAACAGTTCTGTAGGTATTTGGCTGATGTCCATCATAGCTGAGCAGTGTGTGCATTTCTCTTGTTTGATGATTAATCTTGAGGGCTAGGTGGCTTACTGAGAATTATATAATCAGAAAGTTCTTGTGGAAACTGGGTATACACCAGTGGAAGATTAATTTTTGATAATTAGTACTAGTTACAGATGCTTCACCTACAAAGGCACCTAGCATCGTTTGGAGATGAAAGAAACAGAGAAGAAAGAACTTCAGGTTGATGTGTATTTTTCATTCATTGGATAAACATGTTGTCTCCGTCAAAAAGAAAGGAAACCAAGAATTTATGTTTGACACTGCAGATCAGAGAAAATCTTCCTTGTTAATGAAGTATCTTCTAAATGTATATTCTCAGAGATGTTGATCTTAGATGATTTAGAAGGAACACACAGATGGTACTCATCTTTTAGCATTCAATCAGACTAGTTTGTTCACAATAGCATAGAGCTATATCATTGAATTTGTATCTATATAGTAATCCTAACACAACTTGTGGAACAAATTTGTAAAAAGCTATATACACTAACTCTCTTGTCTGATTTTTCAGTATCATGGACAGAAGTTTTATGAGGCCATGGAATGGTCTCAGGACATTAGTGTTCTACCTGGATGTCTGTCTACTGCCTGCCACATTGTATGGTTTCTATAGACCTCTAAGGTCCTTTATCATAAGAATACCCTAAGAGAATGAGAGTTTCAGGGAAGAGTCTATGAAGAGTACTGAGGACAGCAAGTTTAGAACATCAGGAAATCCACATTTAGGAGCCATGGATACCAGGAAGAGCTTTTAAAGGTTAGAAAAAAGGAATCAATGGAAAATACAAAAAAAGAGAAGCATTTCAAGAACATGTGTTTCTTTTTTTTTCCCCAAAGGAATTTTCACTTCTGGGAACTTAATTTTACTGACAAACCCTTTCCCATGTCTATGCAATGCCTTATGTAGGAAAATTAAAGCATGAAAAATTTGAGTTGGGTATAAAAATTAAATTTCTCTTTATTATAAGGAAAGCAGGAAGTTCTACCTATATTCGATCCAAGATAAATCCCTAAAAAGAAAATAATTTCCCATTCACAACATAACGAATCTTGGAATTCCTTCATTCCTCCTTGGGCTTATGTCTTATCATCTATGTTTTCATTACTGTACCTCTTGTTTCTCTAAATGAGATACCAGTTTCTTTAGAATACAGTTCTAGTACACATTTGATAACAATAGGTTCATGTGGACTTAATTAGTTTAGAATAGTATCTGTCTTCTGAGAACGACAGAGACAAACTTGGTATTGAAGACTCAAGTGGAGCCATGTGGTGGTCACTCAAGAATGTGATTTTACGGTTCTGCTTCTAAGATCATCTGAGCTACATTAAATAAACTGGAGGTTCCAGAGCATCAGCTTGTCTCCGGAACTACCCTTGCCTCCCTTGCCCTCTTTGCACCCTGACTCTAGAGAAGCAGCTCATTTCTTCATTACGTAGGAAGCATACTCTCAGAACACAGCTGCACTTAACTGCGGGATCCGAATGGTGCATGCCACTCTTGGTCTTTGGCAGAAAATGTCTCTGGCTCCCAAAATAACCTTAACCACAGGGTTAAGATTTTCCCATAATTGAAGAGTACTGAGGGAAAGCATTGGCTTTGTGAGAGCTGACAGACATTTAATCCCACTGTACTCAACAATTTGGGTTTATTTTGTAGTCACATTGGTTATGCAGGGAAAGCTTAACCTTTGAGGATTCAGCCTCCCATGGTGAGGTGTTGAGGGGTCATTCAGTCCTATGGATTTAATCTGCAGTGTTTCCCAAATGCCCATGTGTTATTGGCTTGGTCACCAGCCTTTGCTGCTGTTGAAAGATGTGACCTAGGGGAAAGAAGTTAGGTCAATGGGACAGATATGGGAGCTATTTCAAGGAGATATGGGGCCCCTCATTTCTTTCTGTTTTTACATATAGGCCACCACAAGGTAAATAAGACTCCTCTACCACAAGTTTCCACTGTGATGTCCCATGTTACTGTAGGCTCCAAGCAAGAGGGTTGAACAATCAGGAACTGAAACTGTGAGACCAGACAACCCCCCACCCAAGGTATTTCTGTTACCACAATGAAAAGTTTGCTAACACA
>CABHPP010128927.1:0-20429 GCA_902168425.1 Peromyscus attwateri | reverse complement strand
GAAGGAAGGAAGGAAGGAAGGAAGGAAGGAAGGAAGGAAGGAAGGAAAGAAGAAAAAAAGGGGAAAAGGAATCACTGTTCTGTCTCATGATTCCACAATACAGAATCCCACAAAATTCCCTCAGTTTTTCTTCCCAGACCGCTCTTCACCTGCATCTGCATGGCTGGCCCATCTCTCCTGCTTCTAAGACACTGCGGGTTCAGTAGAGAGGAAGGACACAGTAATCTTCATCAGGGCTTCAATAGGAGAGCTAGAGCATTGTGGCCACAGACAGCCATGGGGGACTTGAAGGGAAAGAGCCTTCAGTTTAGAAACAGAGGAAGTTTCTGACTCTTTCAGGTTTCAAGAAACTGGGGGGGTGGGGGAATGTTCCATGTCATGTGAACTGTGTGTTATAATCCTCTAGGCATGGGATAAAAGTAGGGCCATTCCAATGTAGATGCATACATGCCACCATGAATTCACAATAAGCTGGAAGTTAGCATTGTGTTTTTGATTGGAACAAATTCTAGCAATGTGAAGAGGAGGAAAATATTCAGGACATCTAAAGATAAGATAAGTATCTGATGAGAATTCAGTGATTAAATTCAATATTGCATGCAAAGTTTGTATATTAAAGGTAGAGAAGAAAAAATAAAGGATTATTGTTGTGGGATATCTGTACACTGTATAAGTGTATTTGCTGTGACTGGTGTAATAAAAAGCTGAATGGGGGCTGGAGAGATGGCTCAGAGGTTAAGAGCACTGGCTGCTCTTCCAGAGGTCCTGAGTTCAATTCCCAGCAACCACATGGTGGCTCACAACCATCTGTAATGAGATCTGGTGCCCTCTTCTGGCCTGCAGTCATACATGCTGTATACATAATAAATAAATAAATCTTTAAAAAAAATAAAAAAATAAAAAAAAATAAAAAGCTGAATGGTCAATAGCTAGGCAGGAGATATAGGCAGGAATCCCGGGAACAGAAAGGAAGAGGAGGAGAATCTAGTTGAGCCAGGGTTTGAGAGGCTGTGTTTTATTTGTGAGGTGAAAACCTGTTTGGAATTATGGCCCTACACCATCAAGCCTAGCCTTCCTCAGCCCCGAAGTGTTTGTATTGTATTGTTATTTTGTGTAAAGGATTTGTTTTTTTTAGGTGTATGAGTGTTTTGCCTCCATAGATTTAAGTGCACTTCACGTGTGCCTGGTTCCAGCAGAGGCCAGAATACAGTATTGGGTCCCTGGAACTGGAGTTATATATGGCTAGAAACACCATGTGTGCACTGGGAACCGAACCTGGGTCTTCTGCAAGAACAGCAAGTGGTCTTAGCTGTTGAGCCATCTCTCTACCCCATGCTTAAGTGTCCTACTTTTCTGGCTAAAATGGAAGTTGTTCTAATTTTTCTCAGATATTCATTTCTTTTCAGTCTTGAGGAATGAAGCCTGAGCCACACACAAGCTAGTCAAGCACTCTGCCACTGAGCTATGCCCTCAGCCCTAACTTTTTGATTGTTTGTTTGGTTTGGATTGGTTTGGTTGTATAGCCCCAGCAATAGTGAAACTCACTGTGTAGACCAGGCTGGCCTCAATCCACTAGATCCACCTGCTTCTGCATCCCAAGTGCTGGGATTAAAGGAATGGACCACCGATATTGGAGTCAAGATTTTCCCAAAGGTATTGAGGAGGGGTTTTAAAGGAGGATGAGATGCAAAGTAGGGATTCAGAGAAGAGGGAAGTCTGGGCAAAGAGTGGTCCCCCAAAGGAAATATGGAGCTGATTCCAGACAGCTGTTGAGAGGTTCTGTGTACTTGACAGCTGTGAGGGGCCGGGGATGGGAATAATAGCAGCAGAGTGAATGAGCTGTAAGAGGACAATGGCCTGCAGATTTGGGCTCCAGAAAGAACAAGGAATGAAAGTTGGGGAAGTTTAAGGCATCTGTGGAGGACAGAGACAGAGCATGTGCTAGAGAGAAGTCGTTTAGATGGAGTCTCATTGGGGAGACCCAGGCAGACTGAAGAGTAGGGAAAAGTGTGGACTTTTAGGTTTGGGTAGACAGGCAGACCCAGCAGAGGCCTGTGGGTAATTTGCCTGACTGAAAAGCTTGTGGTGAGACTGAAGAGGAACATCCAGCTGTCAGAGTTCTGTGAAGATGCTTGAGAGAGACAATGAGAGACACCAGTACAGGGCTGGGTGGTGGGTGGTCCAGCTGGTGGAGTCTAGGAAGAGGTGCTGGCTGAGCAGTGGGCTGCCTGTCAGAGGTAGATTTTGGGCAAAGGACACGGTTTCCAGCTGTGGGGACACAACATGGGGTCAATGTGAAGCTGAAGATAAGGATCCCAGGTCTTGGGTTCAGTAGTGGCCAAAATAAAAGGTGTTTTAAAAGTTCTGTTTGGAAGCCAGGTGTGGTGGTGGTCCAAGCACTCAGGAGACTGAGGCAGGTGGGTCTCTGTGAGTTTGAGGTCAGCCTGTCTACATGGCCAGTTTCAGGACAGCCAGGCACAATGGGGCAGCAAAGGGTGTTGGAGGTGGGCTTCATATTGGCGACCATCTAGTCACCTCTTGGTCATCAGAAGTTTCTGGAATGTGTGAGACCTAGGTCGTATAGGTGTGCAAGGGAATGAGGGACATAGATAGTCTGGAGTGGAGTGCCCATGGCTCATTAAGGAAGGTTCCAGCTGATGCCAGTGTAGCATCCCTGATGGCAAGGGTTACTTTGAAAGAAAGATGGCAGGGGTCGGAGAGCAAAATTTTAGTTCTTCTATTTGGAGGGATACAAACTAAATAGGAGCAAAAAAAAAAAAATCATCCAAAGTAAGTTGGACTGTTGTCAAAGAACAGATAGCTCTTGTCTGCTAAAATACAGCTGAGAGAGAAGTCACAGTTCAATTCCTTGATGACACATAACTGTCACCTCCATGTCTTCAGGTATATAATGAGAGCATTGAATAAGACTGCTTGAAGGGCACAAGAGCAGCTTATGGGCTGTGGTAAGCTCTGAATAAATATGTGTCAGCAACAGTTTAGCTGCAGGGAATGCTCAGGCTGTGTCTCCTGGCAGGGGTGTGGTCACCTGGGTCTCAGCAGGCTCCTTGATCGCCTCCCAGGGACACAAGCACCTATTGGTGTCACTGAGCTAAGATGGTGTTACCTGGTTCCCAGTGGCTCCTGTCTGTCTGTCTTCTGTCCTGGTGTTGTGATGCCGGGGTGCTGAGGAGTGTGGACCCAGAGCCAGAATCACCAACACCTCTGGTGATCTGGTATGAGGAAGGTGAGTGAGGAGTAGATGGACACAGAGCAGGCGCCCCTCTTCCCTTTCCTGTCTGGGTTCATATCTCCAGAGCCAGAGCAGAAAAGGCAAGGATAGTGGTTCCAGATCAGCTGCCTGAACTACAGTTTGGGATTTGAGGACCCCTCTACACTGGAAGGAAAGGAGTCAGGTGTCTTTGGTGAGCACTCAGGGAGAGCTGTGCACTGCTAGGGTTTATGCTGTCCTTGTTGAAATCCTAGCAGCTATGGCATCAGCCAGCAGCACCTGACAGTCAGGCCCTCGGTCCCTGCACAGCTGGGCGGCACACTCATGCTTTCATTCCTCAAATCTCTGAATGGAGATCTACCAGTTACCTGTGCATCCTTTATACAGTGACCACACAGCACGACTACACCTGAGCAGGAAACTGACTGAACTGTCTGCCCTTCTGGAACTCACTTTCCAGTGGGGAAACACACTATAGAGAAATAGGGGAAACGTGTCAAATGGTGATAAGTGCAGTGTAGACAGACAGAAAGTCTGGAAGAAGACAGAGCTGTAGGTGTGAGCATGAGCTTGTAGAGACCAAGGTTAGGAAGGGACTCACCCCAAGAGTGACAGCTGAACAGATCTGAAGTGGGTGGGGAAGATGCCATATGGATGTGTGGTCAAAGGAACAGCAGAGGCAAAGGCCCTGAGCCGAGCATGTAGTGTCCAGATCAGTGTAGCAGGAGCAGAGGGAGCAGGGAAGAGAGGGTGGACACGTCTGTTGGGGCTCTCAAGACTGGTGTAAGGACTTGGAATTGGACTGGGAGCTTTGAGGAGATGAGTAGCACAAGCTGCCTACTTTAATTTGCAAAGAATTGTTCTAAGCCCATTGTGTTAGTTAGTGCCTATAAGCCCAGATTTAAGAAAGTGATTCACCTGCACTAAGGAGGCAGAAGCAGTTGAATTTCTGTAAGTTTGAGACCTGCCTGATCTATATGGCAAGTTCCAGGTCAGCCAGAGCTACATGGGGAGACCCATAAGTAATAATATATATTTAGTTATAGTTAAAAGTCAAATGAGAGGATCGCTCTATTGGTGACACTAGATGGTTATGTGGACTCTTCTAGTGATTCCTGAAACAAGCCGTGGCTCTGAGCTCTGGGGAGAAGCTGTCATTAGAAAGAAGGGACAGAGAAACAGAGTCAGCTGGGATTACAGGGAATTCAGGCTGCTTGTCCACAGAGATGACAGCAGGCGTTTCTCAGGGTCTTGGGGATTTGGATTTAGCAGCTGTGAAGGTTGGCTTTCTTGAAGACTCCTCTTAAGGAGAGTCCCCTGTAAGACTCAGCTCAGTGGCCTGTTTGTCCTGGAGACCCCTGACTTTATTCTGTAACTAGTCACTTGTTCTTTTTCTCCTGGGATGAGGGGAAGAGGGATCAGGACCAGGCACATTCCATGGGTGTAGAAGGGGAAGAGAGACTCTATGGGATCAGGCCTTATGGATTAAAGGCATGTCAGTCTGTCTGTCTTGTCCCACCGTGTCCTGACTTCTGTTTTAGTTGCTGTGCTGAGAATGGATTGTAGGTGTCACAGAGAGCTGCAAGGGGACACTGCAGGACCTTAAACCCTAGAGAGGCCTGTGGCTCAGAGCTGCATAGTGAGGGATGTGTGGTAACAGGAAGTGTGGGGAAGTGGTGGGACTCTGATATACTTGAGGGTGACATCAGGGTTTAGATATGGTGTGAGCGAGGAAGGGGGCAGAGAGGACGCCACAGTTTGTGCTTGGACAATTTGAAAGTGAAGTTGTTTTATCAAGATGGAGTACCTGGGAATGGGAGCTCATCTGAGGTGGACTTTGTGTGTGTGTGTGTGTGTGTGTGTGTGTGTGTGTGTGTGTGTGTGTGTGTGAGAGAGAGAGAGAGAGAGAGAGAGAGAGAGAGAGAGAGAGAGAGGGGGGCAGACAGACAGACAGACAGAGATAGACAGGCAGACAGACAGACAGAAGACAGAGAGAGAGAAAAGACTATTTTTTTTTTTCCGAGACAGGGTTTCTCTGTGTAGCTTTGCGCCTTTCCTGGAGCTCACTCTGTAGCCCAGGCTGGCCTCGAACTCACAGAGATCCGCCTGCCTCTGCCTCCCGAGTGCTGGGATTAAAGGCGTGCGCCACCAACGCCCGGCAAGACTATTTTTTAAACCAAATAATCTTTCACAAGCCAGGAATCCTAGCACTAAAGGAGGCAGATGCAGGAGGAGCCTGAGTTCTTGGCCAAGCTGACACATGTAGCCACACCTTGTCACATACAATCTAAACTTGGATCCTGGTTTTGGCCTTAATTAAGTGATCGTTATTGTCGTTGTGGGGTTTTTGTTAGTTTTGGTTTTTAAGTGATTTTTTAAAATTATTTATTTTCTTATATTTATTCTTATTTTATTTATTGTGTGTGTGTGTGTGTGGATGGATGAGTGTGGGTGTGTCTGTGTATGTGTGTGTGTGTGTGTGCACACGCGCGCGTGCACTCACACGTGATCAGGTTGCCACATGTGGAGTCAGTTCCCTTCTTCTCCTGTGTAGGTCTCAGGGATTGAACTCAGGTCATTATCTTGGCAGCAGGGGTCTTTACCCACAGTAGCAACATGTAGCCTTGTGGTGGCTTCTTTAATCCCATAGAGTGCATGGAAACCTAGAATTTTCTGTGTAGTCAAGGATACCCTTAATCTCCTGTTCATCTTGCCTCTAATTCCCAAGTACTGGGATAGGACTGTGTTACTATGCCTGGCTAATTTGATTCTTGAAGACAGTGTCTCATGTAGCCCAGAAGATCCTTGATATTGATATTAGCCAAGGATGATGTTTCTTTCTATTTTCTTTCTCTCTTTTATTTTATTTTATATTTTATTTTAAGACAGGGTCTCAGTCTATAGTTAAGGCTATCTTGGAGCTTACAATGTAGTCCAAGCTAGCTTCAAATCTCCTATTATTCTTTTGCCTCCTCCTTCTGAGTGCTGGGATTACAGAAGCCTCAAATCAAGGGTCCCAAAGGTAACCTTGAACTCCTGATCCTTCTACTTTCCAGGTTGTCACAAAAAGTGGACCACTTTGCCAACCTCTTTTTTTTCTGAATTAGAATCACTTTGTTTCAAAACCAGGCTCAGTGTGTGATCCAGACTGACTCTGAATTCTCGATCCCTCTGTCCCACCCTGGAGTGCTAGGATTACAGGCACTTATTGCACACCTAGCTTGGGACTTAGTAACTCTGATGCCCTTTTCACAGACCTGGGAGGTGTTACAGAGGTGTTTTCAAGCGCTGGAACTTTACTTCAGAGCCATTGGCCTCTGGCTTGAATTTAAAGCCCTGTCCTGGGGTAAGGTCACCCCAGGAGTGACTGTGCCAGGAGTGAGGACACCTCAGCTTCTGGAGTTGACAATGAGGAAACAGCCCAGGAGAGAGACATGAGGGAACATCCTGAGGGGTGGAGGGAGGTCAGGAGAGTTCAGTGTCCTGGAAGCCAGTGAAGAAAATGTTCCCTGAAGAAGGAAACAAGCCAAGAGTGAGGGCTGACACCTGCAGCCCCAGGGCTGGAGGAGCAAAGGAAGGTAGATGGCTGCAAGTTCAAGGCCATGGTAGATTAATTTGTCACTAGTGAGATTCTAGTGAGTTCCTGCATAGTCTGGATTGATAAGCCACCTCTAATACAAACAAACAACAAAATTGCATCATCAGAAATAACAAATAGGAAGAGAGCAGGTCAATGGACCACAGGTAGATAGTCTGAGGTGATATATAGTACACCCCAATATATTATGTACCCTAATAAACTTATCTGAGAATCAGAGGACAGAGCTAGCACTAAATTAAACATAGAAGCAAGACAGTGGTGGCACATACACCTTTTATCCTATCATTCTGCAGGCAGAGATCCATCTGTACCTCTGTGATTCAAGGCCACACTGGGAACAGAGCCAGGCATGATGGCACACACCTTTAATCCCAACATTTGGGAACTCCTGTCTTTGCTTGGGAAGGACACACCCCTTTAGTCCCAGGGGGTGATGGCAGGAAGCAGAAAGGTACATAAGGCGTGAGGACCAGGAATTAGAGGCTTTTGAACAGTTCAGCTGAGATCCATTCTGGTGAGGACTCAGGCTTTCAGTCTGAGGAAACAAGATCAGCTGAGGAGTTGACAAGGTGAGGTTGGCTGTGGCTTGTTCTGTTTCTCTGATCTTTCAGCATTCACCCCAATATCTGGCTGCAGGTTTTTTGTTTTGTTTTGTTTTGTTTTGTTTTCTAGACAGGGTTTCTCTGTGTAGCTTTGCGCCTTTCCTGGAACTCACTTGGTAGCCCAAGCTGGCCTCAAACTCACAGAGATCCGCCTGGCTCTGCCTCCCGAGTGCTGGGATTAAAGGCATGCGCCACCACCGCCCAGCTGCAGGTTTTTTTATTAATAAGACCTTTTGAGATTCATGTTACATAGGTCCATCAGGAGCAGCCTGGGAACTGATTATTGGACTCAGCCATGTGAAGACCTGTTTCCATCTTGACAGAAGCAGTTAAAGACTGATCGTTTTGGAATGGGTTAAAGAAAACCACAAAGAGGAGTCAGAGTCAGTGAATATGGACAGCTCTTGCAAGGCCGCTTCAGACCCCAGGGCTAGAGCCAGGCTCACAGAGGCTGTGAGAGAGATGCTGCCCTCTCCAGCACTCGGGCTGTCACTGAGCAGAGCTGTGTTGTTCTGGAATGTCTGTGGTGCAGGGTAAAAGATTCACCAGAGCAGAACTGACATTAGAGTTATAATGAACTATAGACTCTGTGGACAGACACACAGCAGGCTGGTTCTTAGAGAGAGAATTGCACCCCAGCAGGAGTGGGGCACTCTCACCACAGTTAAGATCAGTTACCTGGCCCCCCTTCATTTTGCCCTCTGTACTTGTTTGAGCGACAAGGTGGGCAGCTCACTGTTTGTCACAGTGACTCCTGTCACACCAGGTGTCCCTTTGGGGTGCAGGCTCTTTAAGCTCTAATTATTTGTAAAGCAGCACAGGTCACTCTGTCAGGGTCTGAGAAGCAGGGGAGCTGGTTTTCTCTTTTAGCCTTTGCTTGTGTGTGCCTCAGGCACTTCATGTACCTCATCCTAGTCCTGGCAATCCTCCTGCTTCAGTCTTCTGAGTGATGAGATTACAGATTTGTGTCAGCACACCTGCCTCCCCCTTTGTTGTTTTTATTAATGCGATGAGCAGCCGAGAATAACCTTGACTTCTAATCCTCCTCCCTCTGCCTGCCAAGGGCTGGGACCATATGTGTGCCCCCTTACCCAGTTTATACAGTCCTGGGGTCCTGCCTAGGGCCTGGCCCATGCTGGGAAAGCACTCTGTAGCAGGGCTACTTCTCCAGCCCCACATGGCCTTTTGCAGCTTGTTAGCACCTGACAGACAGAGCTACACAGGAAGTGTTCTTTTATCTGTTCCTGCTAGGGGAAATTCATGGGACATCAGCTTTACCGTTTTCAGTGCCCAATTTGGTAGCCTTGAGCCTTTTCACCAGCTGAGACAACCACAGCTTCTCTCTAGTTTCAGAACTGTGAGCACCAGGCAAACCTCCATATGGGTGAAGTCATTGTTTCCTCCCCTCCTCTCACTGCTGACAACCTCCCCCTATTCTCTGTGCCGTTGGGTTTATCATTCTGGACACAAGAGGTGAAGGTGTGGATAATTTGTCTTTTGTGTGGGGTTATTGTACAGAACATGCTTTGAGGTTCATCCAGGTTGTAGGAGGCTTCAGTACTTCATTCCTATTCATGGGTGAATATTATTCCATTGTGTGACTATACCACAGGTTATTCATCCAGTAATGGATTTTTGGGCTGTTTTTACTTTTGTTATTACCACAATGCTACTGTAAACATTTGTGTAAGTTTTTATCTGGTTGTATGTTTACATTTTTCTTGTATATAAAGGTAGGAGTGCAATTGCTGGGTCATTGGATAATTACATGCTTAGTTACTTTTTAGGCAGTGCCATACTTTTCCACAGAGTTGCATTGTTACTTTTCCACCAATAGGGCACAAGTGTTCCTATTTCTCCAAGTCCTCGAAGTCTGTCTGGTTGGAATCAGAACTGTTTAACTTGCATTTCATTAAAGACCTATGGTTCTGTTGGTCATATCCTATCTTCTTAGAAACATGTCTATGACCTTTCCCATTTTCTACTTTATGGTTTTAGTTATTAATTTTGATGCTTTTGAGTTTTAACTTTTTCTTCTTTTATGTGTATGAGTGTCTTACCTGCATGTATGTCTGTGCACCATGTGCATGCAGTGCCCACAGGGGCCAGAAGAGCATGTTACATCTCCTGGAACTGTAGTTGCAGGCAGCTGTGAGCCACCATGTTTGTGCTGGAAGAAACAGTCAGTGCTTTTATCTACTGAACCATTTCTCCAGCTCTATTTATTTATTTTGAGACAGGGTCTCACTACCTAGCCCTGGCTGTCCTGGAAGTCAATATGTAGACCAGACTTGCCTTGAATTCCGAGAGACCTCCCTGCCTCTGCCTACAGAATGTTGGAAGAAAGGCATTCACCACCATGCAAAATTGATTTAAAAACTGGTTCAGGAGAAAAGACTGAGTAGGTAATAGCATTAGATGCTCTTGCAGAGAACCCAAGTTGGGTTCCCAACACCCACACGGCAGCTTACAACTGCTTGTGCCTCCATCTTCAGAAGATTCAATCCCCTCTTCTTAACTCTTCAGATATCAGGCACACGGGTTGTTCATATACATGCAGGCAAAACACTCTCACAAAGAAAATAAAAATAAAAACATTTTTAAATTTTTTAAATTTATGTGGATGTCATATGTGATGTATCCCACAGAGGACAGAAGAAATAGTTGAAGTCAGATTTGGAGTTACAGTTGGTTGTGATTCACCAGATCTTAGTGCGGGGACTTGGGCCCTCTGCAAAATAGAACACAACTTAACAACTCAACCATTGCTTCAGTCTACACCACCACACACACCTTTCATCAAATATGCACACACATACCAAATTAATGTCTCTTTCTATCATATTGTGTTTCAATGTTGGATTTTAGAATTTTCTGTTTGGTAAGGCTGGATAAATGGCCCAGTGGTTAACAGAAGTAGAGGACCTAGGTTCAGTTCCCAGCACCCACATGGCATCTTACAAGTGTTCATAACTCCAGTTCCAGTGGACCTGAGATCCTCTTCTGGCCTCTTTGGTTAATGCACACAATGTGTGCATAGACAATCATGTAGGAAAAACACTCATATATATAAAATAAAAATTAAATAAATCTGTAGCAGGAATCTTAAAGGTTCTTATTAATAAAATCAAGCCTGAGGCCAGTTATTGGGGTGGATGCTGGAAGGTCAGAGAGACAGAACAAGCCACAGCTAACCTCACCTGGCCAACTTCTCAGCTGATCCTGTTTCCTCAGACTGGAAGCTTCTGTGTCCTCATCCCAATGGTTCTCAGCTGAACTGCTGCTAGAAGCCTGAAAGCTTAACCAGCCTAATGCTTCTAGTTTCTGGTCTTCACGCCTTATATACCTTTATGCTTTCTACCACCACTCCCTGGGATTAAAGGCTCACTTTCTGGGATTAAAGGTGTGTGTCACCGAGCCTGGCATTTCCAATATGGCCTTGAACTCACAGAGATCCAGAGGGATTTCTTCCTCTGGAGTGCTAGGATTAAAGGTGTGAGTGCCACCATTTTCTAGCCTTTGTATCTAGTGGCTGTTCTGTCTCTGACCCCAGATAAGTTTATTAGGGTGCACAATATTTTGGGGAACACAATATCACCACATAAATCTTTTAAAAGTAATGTTTTGATTCATGATTTCCATCATTGTTTTTCTTGGCTAGGAGACATGATAAACATGGACACCCTTAGAAAGGTTGTTGAAAAGTCAATACCTAGAATGTTCATTGTGCCTCTAGAGATTGGGAAGAACCTGATGAAGGTAAGATGTCAGCTAAAGATATACTGCCAAAAAAAAAAAAAGATATACTGCCAAGTTTGACAGACGGTGCCATTTGAATACTTTGTCTTGCAAACCACTTCCCCATTGGTTTGGTTTCGTTTCAGGATGCAGGATTTTGCTATGTAGGCCAGGCTGGCCTAGAACTTGGTCTCCCTGCCCCAGCTCCCTGAGTGTTGGCATTGCAGACATGTGCCATCCTGCTCATGACTCTAATGGAGACAGGGGGGGTCTCACCCTATACAAGTCACTTTTCTGTTGCTGGGATAAAAACACCATGATGAAAACCAACTTTTGTAGAGTTTATATGGACTTATGGCCCCAAAGGGATAAGAGTTCATCATGGCAGAAAGGCATGACATCAGGAGAAGGAAGGTGAGAGAACACAGCTTCCAGTGCAAACAGGAAGCAGGAAGAGCAACCTGGAAGTGAGGCAAGGCTGTGAACTCTAAAGCCCACCCCAGTGATAGACTTCCTACAGCAAGGCTGCACCCCCCCTCCCCCCCGTCATCCCCAAACAGAAAACCACCTGGCGACCACGTGTTTAAATATCTGAGTCTATGGGGGACATTCTCCTTCAAACCCCTCAAAAATTAAGTCAGTTCGCCTCTTTGGGAAGATGCCAGTTACCAACAGTCCCACCTTTGATTTCTCACTGTTCCCTATAGTGGTATTCTATTTGTACTGAAATGTGATTTTATTTGTATATTAATAAATAAAGTTGCTTAGGGGTCAGAGCTATTAGCAAGCCATAGCGAAAGCCAGGGCGGTGGTGGTGCACGCCTTTAATCCCAGCACTTGGTAAGCAGAGCTAGGTAGATCTCTGTGTGTTCAAGGATACAGCCAGCATTGGAGGCACACGCCCTTGATCTCAATACCAACCATAGAAGACTCGGGAGGTCTGGACAGAGAGACTGTGACGAGACAGCCACGTAGTTAGTTTATAACCAATGAGAAGGAAGAACCAGAACTCTTTATAAATCAGACGCACAGGAAGTAGCTCCTTTTCGGAGAGCTCTCTTGGCGGAAGAAGCTAGCTAGCGGAAAGCGGGTAAGCTTCTGGCTCTGACCTCTTGGGCTTTCACCTTTACATTGGCTCTGTGTTTCTTATTTAATAAGGCGGTCGGTTACATCTACAGTTCCCTTTTTAGGATATGGAGAATAAGGTCTTGAATGCCAGTTCTGAAGTGTGTGCAATTCTTGCTAAGAATCCTAAATTGCACCAAGGCTACATTTCTATTACATTCTCCAAAAGACTCCAGATGCTGTAAGTATTCTATTCCATGGATTCCTATTCTCTCATAGCAGTGAAAATAAGTTAGCCTTAAAATGTCCCTGTGGAAGCTTTGTGAACTTAATTTATTTTCTTTTGCTTGAATGAGTGAGTGAGTGAGTGAGTGAGTGAGTGAGTGAGTGAGTGAGAGAGTGTGTGTGTGTGTATGTGAACAGTTTCCTCTGCGTGTGTGCACATGAGAGCATGAGTGTGGAGGTCAGAGGCCAGTGTTGGGTGTCTTCCTCTACCTTACCATTTTAGATAATTTTTAAAATTTTATTTTGTATCAATTAAATGCATATTTGGTGGGGAGGCGTGGCCATTGCACATGTGTGTGCAATGCTACAGAGGCCAGAGAAGGGCATCAGATCATCTCAAGCTGGAGTTACAGGTGATTGTGAGCTGCCCTTTGTGGTTGCTGGGGATTGAATGTGAGTCCTCTGCAAGAGCAGCAAACACTCTTAAACACTGAACCATCACTCCAGCTCTCTACTTTACTTTCAGATTTTTAAACTGTATTTATTGGATTGGTGTGTACATGCTGGACACTATGATGAGGTTGAGGATGGTAAAAAAAAAAAAAAAAGTCTCTCTGTGAACTTGTAGCTCCACTATTGAGATAGCCTGGCTGATTGAGAAGCCCCAGAGGCCGTCCGGTCTCTACCTCTCCAGAGCTGATATCACCAGATTACTGCTCTGCCTGGATTTTTGTCTTTTTTCTGGGGAACATGGAATACAGTGTCAGTTACTCACATTTGCATGACAAGCACTTCCCTGAATGAGCCATCCCCCAGCCTCTCTTGATTTATATTCTATGAAAGATTTGTGTTTTTATCCTTCCTTAGGGGAGGAGGATCCATAACTGGTGTACTGAATAGCTTAATCAGTGAGGTGAGTGTTGATACACTCCAATCTGACCTTCAGAGCTGACAGTCACCTTTGATTTCTCCAGGAAGGAATTGACTGAGAGATGCACAATACCTCCCATGAAAGATATGGTCTTAGTTTCTGGTAGAAAATTTAAAAAGTAAGTTCTGCTTTTTTTTTTCTTTTTTATTATTTATTCATTTATTTTACATCCTAGGCACAGTTTCCCCTCCCTCCTCTCCTTCAAGTCCCTCCCCCTACCCCCCACCTTTGTTCACACACCCACCAATCCACTCCTCCTGCCTTTCTGTTCAAGAAATGGCAGGTCTCCCATGAATATCAACCAAAAATGGCAAAAACAAGTCACAGTAAGACTAAGCACCTCCCCATATATTAAGGCTGGGCAAGGAGACCCAGTATGAGGAGTAGGGTCCCAAAAGCCAGTAAAAGAGTCAGAGATAGGCCCTGCTCCCACTGTTAAGAGTCCCACAAGAGGACCAAGCTACACAACTGTAACATGCATGCAGAAGGCCTAGGTCAGTCCCATGTAGGCTCCCTGGTTGTCAGTTCAGTCTCTTTGAGCCCCCATGAGACCAGGTTTAACAAAGCCCAGAGGCCAGCTCCCAGAACTGCTCCAGGGTTGTGACTAGAAGCCCTCAGAGTATCAGGACTTCACAAAACTTTTTGTATCTGAGGGTATTTAGATATAAATTTCTATCTATCAACAGGTAAATAAGTAAACACAATTTCTTATGATAATTTTCTCTTTTATTTCACCTTAAAAAATCTCTTTCCCTGAAAATCTGTCTCCACATAGACACACTCCACATTGTTACATTCTCCATACATTCTCAACCCAGCCACATACCTCTTTTGCACAGTTACATCTCTTTTCTATACAGCTTCTTTTCCTTGTCTCCACACAGTTACAAATCTCCACACAGCCACAGGTACATAACTCATTTACATAGCTCTCTCACCTACAGCCACATCTCTTCCTGCACAGCCAGATATTTCTTTATATAGTTACATCTCTTTTTTATTTTTTTTATTTTTTATTTTTTTATTTTTTTGGTTTTTCGAGACAGGGTTTCTCTGTGTAGCTTTGTGCCTTTCCTGGAGCTCTCTTGGTAGCCCAGACTGGCCTCGAACTCACAGAGATCCGCCTGCCTCTGCCTCCCGAGTGCTGGGATTAAAGGCGTGCGCCACCAACGCCCGGCACATCTCTTTTTTATATTGCTTCATATCTCTCTTCTATACACATTTCTTCTCTCTACTCTGTTACATTCCTTCATATATTATCACATCATTATTTCACTATTTACTCATTCATTCTCTCATTCATTCACTCTCTCACTTTACTCTCATGCTGTGGGAGCCCAGCTGGGAGACCAGTTCCCACATTTTACCCCAGGGTATTCTTGAGGAGAGTGGGATAAGGGACCTAGACAGAAGGGTAGAGGGGAGAGAAACAGGCTAGCCTCAAGAAGGCCTGGACCCTTGTCCACCAGCCCCTCCTGTCTCTTCTAAAGGGCTATTTATAGGAATGCCAAGGGGTGGAGCAAAAGACTTCCCCCTAGTTCAGCCAAGTGTAGATCTTCCAATCACCTAGAAACCACTCACATGGTCAAGCAGTCCTCTGATGCAGCCCTGCTGGGTGATGTAAACTCAGATCTCACTAAAAAATGTTTATGGGCCTCCACATCACACTTCTTCTTCTTTTCTCTCTCACTTTTTTCTTACACTTCTTCATATCTCACACTTCTTCATCTCTCACACTTTTCTCTCTGCCAATTCAGCTATATACCTCACTCAGCACACACACACACACACACACACACACACACACACACACTCATTCTAACACACACTCCTACACAGCAGTTCTCTCAGCCCCTCTACATAGCTCTACAGAGCAACTCTCACAGCCAAATTACACAAATATGAGTTACATTTTCTTTTTTTTTTTTTTTTTTTTTTTGGTTTTTTGAGACAGGGTTTCTCTGTGTAGCTTTGTGCCTTTTCCTGGAACTCACTTGGTAGCCCAGGCTGGCCTCAAACTCACAGAGATCCGCCTGGCTCTGCCTCCCAAGTGCTGGGATTAAAGGAGTGCACCACCACCGCCCGGCTATGAGTTACATTTTCAAAGTCACAAAGCATTTATTGAGTAAGCAATCAGACACAAAGCCAAACTGAATCACATAAGGAATCACACAGTTTCTCTCAGGCTATTAAGGTCATATTGACCAGCCAGTGAGTTATGCTTGGCCGTGCACATAGCCTGAGTAGTTAACATTCCCAGATAGAGAGTGACATTGAAATTCAGGACTTACTAATAACAGTTAGCTGGCTGAACCATGAATGGTTGGGGAACGTGTAGAAAGAGAATTACTGCAGAGGGTTATGTCTACCAAAGTTGCTTGAAGTCTGGCCTTGATTCAGCAATAAATACCTAGAACTCATCTTTGTGTATTTTATACAGGGGCAGCTAGTCTGTTTTGAATATGTTCTGAAGTCTAAAATTAGCTATCTATGACTGAGAATACTGTTTCTTTTCTGTGTCAGTTATAAAAATATTTTAGTATTATTTCTAATCAAAATTATACAGCTTAAACAGAAATCATCTTCCTGACCATCCACATCTATAAATGTGACCAATAGATGGAGTATTTTCAGAAGATAAACACATAAGCAGTGGGAATACTCATAGCTGTTTTTAAAAAAGAAATGCAGTGGCACATGAAAAAAATTACAGACAGAAGCAACCGGTCATTTACAGTCAGTAACCCCATAGCTTTGCCAAGTGGGGCTCCTCAACAGGAGGGTCAACCTGTTAAATACGAGTTGTTACCTGCTGTATACTCTCACAGCCCTCAGCTAAGTTAATTGGTTCTGTGGGTTTTCTTGTGTCCTTGACCACACTGGCTCCTACATTCCTTTCTTTCCTTCTTCTGCAGGACTCCCCCAGCTCAACCTGAAGAATGGCTGGCAATCTGCATCTGTTTGCCGGGCAATGGCTCTATAAGGAGATTTTTGCTAGGTACCAATCTATGATTACAGCAGAATATCATTGGGCATCATTATATTGATGTTTTCTTTCCTCCAGTTGTGTATGGTTCTATCCTAGGTCTCTGGGTCATTCAGCTTGTGGGCCCTGGTGCTCCAGGCAGTGTCAGGCGTAGGCTTAATCTACTGGCATGGTTTTTAGGGTAGGTCAGTCATTGGTTGGTCACTCCCTCAATCTATAGGCCAACCTTACCCCAGCACATCCCATAGACAGAACAGACTGTAAGTTAAAGGTTATGTGGTTGGGTTGGATTCCCACTCCTTCTACTTGTAGACTTGCCTGGTCACAGGAGATGGCCAGGCAATGTATCCATGATTACTAGGAGTCTTAGCTGGGATCATCCTTGTAGATTCCTGGGGGATTCCCTTGCACCAAGTATTTACCTGACCCTGAAATGAAACCTACTTTCCAATAGTCTCTTTCAGTACTCTCCCTCTCCACTCCCCGAACCTGATCACTCATGTTCCCATCCACACCTGCCCACAGTCCACTAATGAAATCTCTTCTATTTCCCCTTTCCAGGGAAGTCCAGGCATTCTCTCCCCCCTTGAACCCTCCTCTTTACCTAGTCTCTCTGGGTCTGTGGATTGTAGCATAGTTATCCTTTACATTACAGCTAATTTACACTTACAAGTGAGTACATACCATATTTGTCTTGTAGGTCTGGATTACCTCACTCAGGATGATTTTTTTCTTTGTGTAGCCCTGGCTGTCTTGGAATAAGCTCTGTAGATCAGTCTGGTCTCAAACTTATGGAGATCCATCTGCCTCTGCCTCCCAAGTGCTGGGATTAAACCATATGCCACCACCCAACTAGGATTATTTTTTCTAGTTCCATCCATTTGCCTTCAAATTTCATGATGTCAGTGCTTTTAATAGCTGAGAAATAGTCCATTGTGTAAATGTACCATATTTTCTTTGTCCATTCCTCAGTTGAGGGACACCTAGGTTGCTTCCTAGATGTGGTGTTGTCTATTAATAATAAGACTTCTTTGAATGTAGTGGAACAAGTGTTCTTGTGGTATGATTGAGCATTCTTTGGGTACATACCTAGGAATGGTATAGCTATATCCTGTGGTACATTGGTTCCCAGTTTTCTGAGAAAATACAATATTGATTTCCAAAGTGGCTATACAAGTTTGCACTCCCATGAGCAATGGAGGAGTGTTCCTCTTGCTCCACATCCTCTTCAGCATGAGATGTCACTTGTATTTTTTATCTTAGGTATTCTGTGAGGTATAAGATGGAATCTCAGAGTTGTTTTGATTTGTATTTCCCTGATGGCTAAAGATGTTGAAGTTCCACTTTTTAAAAGAATTGTTTGTATTATGTTATATGTATTGCACAAATTCTAATTGGTCTTAATAATAAAAACTCAGAGTCAAATATAGGAGTAAATGCTGGAAGATCAGAGAGACAGAGCAGCCAGCCACTAGTTCTTACCTCTATAAAAACCTCAGCCAAAAAAGAGCAAGTTCCTGTCTCCACCCTGCCTTATTACTTCCTCGCTCTGCCCAGCCATATCACTTCCTGTCTGTCTGTACAGATCTCCAGATCTCTATGGTTAACTAATGGATAGCTTCTCCTTCTGATTTTCATGCAAGCTTTACTTGTTAGAGCACAAATAATATATTTCACATTTTTATCTAAAATTAAAAAAGGTTATGACTAATATAAGAAAAACTATATACAATAAGTACAATAACACTTTATACAGGCAATAAATATATCATCAATGTCTAATCCATTTGTGTTTGACAAATTCAGAGAAAATACTCCAGTATCTATTCTGTCTTGGTGAATCCAAAGGATTGTACCTACATCACCTTCTATCCTAATTTGCATTGTCAAAATTATCTTTTAATATCTCTCAACCCTATACATTTTACACCTCTTTAGTGACTTTTTTTAATCTGTTAACAAGGAAAACTGTAAGTAAAAGTATCTAGTCTTCAACTCCATCAGAGACCTGAGAAGGAAATAATATTGCCTAAGTAAGCAAGAAGTGCAAGCAAGCGACTTCCAAAAATTCTGAAAAATGACAGAAACAGCTGGCTGCCTGGACAGTTACCCAAGGTTCCTCTGCAATGTTGGGGCATCCATCTTTGGCCTACAGACATAGCATATCTGACAGACTTTTCTGTGAAGCAGGATTGTCTGAAGAGCAGTTATACCTTGCCTTGGCAAAGTTCAGTAGTCCTTTCTTTTGTGCCCTGCTTGTCCCATTTGGAAAGCATACTGTCAGCAGTCTAGGCAAAGACACTTACTTCCCAGTGGCTAACTTTTGCCACAAAGAAAGTAAACTCCATATGGAATTTCTTCTATGCCCATCATCTTCTTTGAAGTAGATTGGTGCTGCCAAGAGCAGACATGTCTCATTGTCATAAGAAAAAATAAACCTATGTTATTAAAACATCTTAAATGTCATATTTTGTACATTTCTGAAGTGTTTGAAGATGACATGTCTATCTAATATATATCTCTGTTTGACCTTGAAAACATACCTAACCTGACTACAAGTTTGATTGTAATAGGTGACTAACTACTAACCTGAATTTTTTTATTATCCTAAATAGTTGGTAATAATAACTTTCAATGACTAGAAATTTGCATTCCATTGTTAAATGAGTTGAATAGGTCAACACCTTGAACAAGAGAAGTGTATGTACAGTATGTTCTAACAAAAATAAGCTCAAGATTGATTCAATATATAAGAATCTATATCAATGTAAAATATTTAAGACTATTAGTGCTTTTTTGGTTTAAAAGTAGATTCAATAATCTACCTTTTGATCCTATTTCTATATCCTCCCTTCTTTCTTTTCAGAGTAGATAAAATAATCTACCCTTTTTCCTACCATATCTATATTCCCCTTTTTACTTTTCTAAACAAGAACTGCGAATATAACTTCCTTTGTTTATCTTTTTTCCTGACCATTACCAATAACAATTTGTAATCAATCCCCCTAAACAATGACAAATATCAATAATTCAATGAAAGACCAAAAACCACCACACCCCACCTGTTGGGAATGTGGGTGTCATGTTCATAAAATTATTTCCTGCTGTCTGGGGGTGAAGGCATCTTTAGGGGATCCTTTTAGAATAAACTCAGAGATCTTTTCCACATAAGTTTTTAATTTTTTACTCTGTTTGTGTGGTATAAAGATCCATTCCAGCCGGGCGGTGGTGGCGCACGCCTTTAATCCCAGCACTCGGGAGGCAGAGCCAGGCGGATCTCTGTGAGTTCGAGGCCAGCCTGGTCTCCCAAGTGAGTTCCAGGAAAGGCGCAAAGCTACACAGAGAAACCCTGTCTCGAAAAAACCAAAAAAAAAAAAAAAGATCCATTCTAAGTTAATATCTTCCCTCTTCATTAGTATTTCTATAGGAGAATGCTTAAAGAGTAAAATAACCAAAAAGCAATCAAGTTTTAGATCTAAACAATCAATATGTGCGTTCTGTAATTTATTTTCCACCAAAGCCAATTCTCTCTGTTTTAGCTGATAATTTTCTTGGACTATTTAAGTCCTTGTCACCATCTAAGATTTTGAACCAATTACTCAGTTCATCATTTTTTATCCCAATAGTGGGCCATAGATAGGAAATGTCTCCTAGCAATCTTTGAAAGTCATTCAGAGTCAGCAATCTACCTCTCCTAATTTGTACCTTTTGGGGTCTAATTTTTTGTAGACCTATTTTATATCTTAGATAATTAATAGAATCTCCTCTTTGCATTTTTAGGAGCAATTTGTAATTCCCAGTAAGATAAAATTTTCTTTACTTCTTCAAATATTTTCTTTAAATATCTACATTTGAATCAGCTAATAAGATGTCATCCAAGTAATGGGAACTATACATTGAAAAAATTATTTATTTATCATTTCCAATGGGTGTTATACAAAATATTGACACAGGGTTGGGCTATTTAACATTCCCTGTTGGAGAACCTTTCATTGATATCTCTTAACAGGCTGAGAATTATATAAGTAGGCACTGTGAAGGAAACTTTT
>CABHPP010128926.1:59673-76206 GCA_902168425.1 Peromyscus attwateri | reverse complement strand
ATGAAGAAGGACCTGTGCAAGTGTTGAGTTCCCTGACCAACTTTGAGAATGATGAACTCACAGCACAGAGAAGAATGCAGGAAGGAGGGTGAGAGCTTTCCTGCTTTGGCAGTAGTTGATTTTAGCAATATGGAGTCAGGTAATCAAACAAGCCATTTCTTGAGGTTCACAGAGACCAGTCAAGAGTCTGGGTAAAGGACTGACCTTATCAGGTAATCAAATTCCTACAGTTACACTAGTTGAACCAAAATAGAGGATCTTTGTAAAATGTTGTGGCCCTGCCAAACAGAACTGTTATTTCCCAGGTTTAAGATGTACAGGGGAATGTGGTGATATATTGTGTCCACCAGTATATTGTGCATCCTAACAAACTTATCTGGGGTCAGAGGACAGAACAGCCACTAGGTAGACATAGAGGGCAGAAAATGGTGGCACACACGCCTTTAATCCTATCACTTGAGTTTAAAGCCACACTGGAAACAGCCAGGCATGGTGACTCGTGCCTTTAATCCCAGGAAGTGATGGCAGAAAGCAGAAAGGTATATAAGGTGTGAAAACCAGGAACTAGGGAGGTTAAGCTGTTAGGCTTTTAGAATCAGTTCAGCTGAGATCCATTTGGATGAGGACTCAAAGGCTTCCAGTCTGAGGAAACAGGATGAGCTAAGGAATTGGCAAGGTGAGGTGGCTGTGGCTGGTTCTGTCTCTCTGATCATTCAGCGTTCACCCCAATACCTGGCGCTGGTTTATTTTATTTTATTTTATTTTATTTTTTGGTTTTTCGAGACAGGGTTTCTCTGTGTAGCTTTGCGCCTTTTCTGGAGCTCACTTGGTAGCCCAGGCTGGCCTCGAACTCACAGAGATCCGCCTGCCTCTGCCTCCCGAGTGCTGGGATTAAAGGCTTGAGCCACCAACGCCCGGCCTGGTTTGTTTTTATTAATAAGAACTTTTAAGATTCGTGCTACAGGGGAGAGAAAAGGTGTGAGTAATCCTTGGAGTGCTGTCATATAAATCCCTAGCCTCTGGAGCATATGGCCCTAAAGCCTGTTTCAACTTTTCAAAATAATTGTTTGAGATAAAAATTACATCACACCCAGAGTCTTTGTTGCCTCCACGCCCTATCACGACCCCTCATCGTTTTCTAATTTATGGCCCCTTTTTTGTTTTAAGAACAGTCACTGTTTGAATGTGACCTATGATTGGATGCAGGACATCCTAGCTAAGAAGCAAAGAGTTGGTCTCCAGGAGAGTGGAGGAATGTCTACTAAAACACAAACTTTCCAGACTAGGGCTCTGTTTACTGGGCTAGAAGTGTAGAGCTGGGAACACTTGTGCTGCCTGAGTATTTGATCTCTGCTCACCTAGTAGGGGAGCTGCTAATATTCTGAGGCCCAGCTGGGTGGCCATAGCTAAAGAGGGACTCCGGCAAGGCTTAGCAATAGCAGTACTAGCTTGTAGGTTGTTTTCAGGATTCTTCCCTGCTTCTGTTGTAGGGAGTTGTAAGGAAGATCACAAGCAATGTCATGGTGAGTGTGGGGTGTTCAGAGCAGGTCTGCTGTGCTGTCATTTCTGCTGGGACTTGAATGGACCATGAGTCAGTCTGTGGTTCTGTTGGTCCATGTGATGACCTGGGCAGTGGTCCTTTTCCTCTGAGCCTCCCTGTGTGGGATTTCCTGGGGATGGAGTGGATGTTTAACTTTGGCATTGGAGGATGTGATGCTTGTGATATCACTATCCAGTGTGCACACACAAGCATTGCTTGTGTTGTTTGGTAGGAACAGAAATTGGAAAAAGTCGGCTGGGCGGTGGTGGCACACGCCTTTAATCCCAGCACTCGGGAGGCAGAGGCAGGTGGATCTCTGTGAGTTCAAGGCCAGCCTGGGCTACCAAGCAAGTTCCAGGAAAGGCGCAAAGCTGCACAGAGAACCCATGTCTCGAAAAACCAAAAAAAAAAGAAAAGAAATTGGAAAAAGTGAAGGTCTGGTTCCTAGAAGTTCTGAATATTGCATTCCACATTCAGATTTGTCTTCTAAATGTTACAAATAGTTTAGGAAGTGGCAGAAAGAGGTGATGTGGATCATCCTTCAGCAATACATGATTAGAATGCTTCTAAGTTTCTGCTACCACCAGCCACCATGGTGTGATTCAGTGAAGTTCAATTCCAGGGGACAAAGGGAGTTTCTGATCTGCAGAGATTTCTCAGGTGTCCATGGTGTTGGGCAGGAGGATAAGGGCAGATTACACATCTTGTGCCATGATCCATGTGGCAGGAAGCAGATTTTAAATTATTTTTCTGTGTTGTTTTGAGATTGGGTATCAGTGGGGCTGGGTTTACCCAAAACCACAAGGATCCATAAGGGGCTGCAGAGATCACATCCATCTACAGAAAGCATTAGATCACGGGGTTTCTGTCTTTGGAAGAAATACCAGTAGCTTGAGGGGCAGAAACATCACAGTTTAAGGGTCACTTTGAGTTAATTTTTTGGAAGTTGTGAAATCTGTGTTTAATTAATTTCTATACACACAGAATCATAGGTAGCTGGGTAACATTGGTCAAGATCACACTTTTCCTGGCAGAGTTGTCTCCCATCCAGTAGTCTCCCCATTCTTTCTACCTCCATTTCTTCTTGCAGCCTGCTCTCTCCTGTCCCCATCCCCACCCTGTCTGTCTCCTCATGGAGCCCTTCTTGTTAATTAGCCTTTCTGGGTCTGTGGATTGTAGCATGAATAACCTTTACTTTACAGCTAATATCCACTTAGAAGTGAGTTAATAGTATGTTTGTCTTTTTGAGTCCCGTTTTACTCACTGAGAATGAATTTTTTTTCTAGTTCCATCCATTTGTCTCCAAGTTTTATGATGTCCTTGTTTTAATATCTGAGTAACTCGCCATTGTATCAATATACCACATTTTCTTTATCCATTGGTTGAGGGACATCTGTGCTGTTTCCAGTTTCTGGCTATTAGGAATAAAGCTGCACTGAACATAGTTGAGTTTGTGTCCCTGTGGTAGGATGAAGCATCCTTTGGCCATATGCCCAAGAGTGGTATGTTGGCATCTTGGGGTAGATTTGCTCCCACTTTTATGAGGAACTGCCATTTTGATTTCCATAGTTGCAGTACAGGTTTGTAAATATTATTTCCCATACAGGAACCAGAGTGCTGTAGTTGAAATGTTGTTCAACTCATGCCATTCTGAGGTTGAAGAGTTTTTCAGTGACTTGAAATTCTTAGGCCTTCTCTTACTATCCCGAATGGAATTTTAATTTTGTTGTTTTGTTATCTAGCCCAGGCTGGTCACCAATTCATGGCAGTTTTCCTCCCAACTTCTGAGTGCTGTGGATATATGCCATGTAGTCCTCTGGATAGTTGAATGTTTGTGACATATCTAAAGGACTGTGTTCACCTCTTCTTGTAGAATTAGAAAGCAAAGTGTTTCAGCCAATGACAGCTTTATAACCAAGGCTGCAGAGACTGAGAGCATTTGTTCACATCCACTGTGCCAACACATATTTGTGGGTGTTGATATGGAGGATTTAAAAACATCTCAACAAGTGTGGAGTAATGATATCCAAATTTGGCTGCTTATCAGGATTGTAGTAAGAAGAGCTCACTCACTACAGCTACTCAACACCATCTGAGTTACTCTGAGGCATAGCAGTCAGGAGATGGAGCTGAGAAAGTGGGATTTTAAGTAAAACTAGTTAAATGCAGGTCTAGAGAGTTTCACTGAAGGAGGAACTCTCAACTTGATATGTGGAATATTCACGCTAGAGGGATTATTTGCTCCTATAGATATTCTGTATTTTTTAAAGTTTAAGGACTTCTCTGTCACCAGCCTATACCAATGGATGGTATTATAATTTGTATGCATCTTAAATTGACGACTTTGTCCTGTGGCAAAGACATCTACCTAATGTTTTGCACTTAACAAGTTTCAAACTTGCTGGACAGTGGTGGCACACACCTTTAATCCCAGCACTTGGGTAGGTGGCAGAGGCAGGCACACACTCAAACACAAACATACACAAACACAAGTACAGAGGCCAGTCAGATCTATAAAGTGAGTTCCAGGACAGACTCCAAAGCTACACAGGTAAACCCTGTCTTAAAAAAATGAAAATAAATAAATAAATAAATAAATAAACAAAAGTTTCAAACTGGTGTTAATAACTACATAGTCAAGCAATATAGTGAATTTTGATACTTGTAGCCACTATTGCTTTTGATAAAATTATTTTAAGCACTAAAATCTTCCAACTCATGAAGTTAACCTAGGATGGTTCAGTAATAAACTTGATTTTATTCTTGTATGTTTGAAAAACAATTACTGAAGACAGTTTGTTTTCACTGATTTTAGGTTTCAGCAATTATTTTATAAAGTTTATTTACATGTATTTGTGAGATCTTGAGATGACTCATCAGGTCAAAGCATGTTGCTGTACAAGCACAATAAGCTTGTTCCCGGGAACCCATGGTAGGAAGAGCCAAGTCCTGAAAGTTTTCCATTGGTCAGTACACATGAGGTATAGCATGTACCTGCACTCACACATCAAACAGATACACTCACCTCTCTCACAACCAACACACACATTCACAAATAGACACATAACATACACACAAATGCATGCACGTATCACACACATAAACACATATACCACACACACAAATATGCACACACTCAAACACAAACATACACAAACACAAATACAAACAAATATAAAGACACACACACAAACATAAGTATACATACTTCACACATATCCAGACGCATGCCACACACACAAATTTACACGCAAACATACACCCACATACACCTACAAAGAAACTTTTAAAAACAACACTAGTAGTTAACAAACATTTAGGATGTGTGATGAATAAATTTATACAGGATTGAAGTTTTTGTTCAATTTGTAATTTTTTATTTGTATGACATAGCAGCATGTTCTGAAAAGCTCTGACCTCATAGAACTAGTCTGTTCTGATAGTCATAATAGTTATATTGCAAAGTATGTTGTCTGGAATACTTTGGCTACTATGAGGAGAGGATGAATGAAATACTTTTGCACTTAATATTAGTGGTTTAGAAAAATCATTTTGTTTCTTCATCAATAACATAAAAGGCTGTGCCTGTTAGAGACACTCAAATTATAAAGACTCTTGTGGGTTAACTACTCAACAACTTTAATATTTAGATGTAATGATATAAGACATTGCTTTGACTTTGACACATTCTTTCTATGTAGCCCTGACTGTCCTGGAACTTTCTATGTAGACCAGGCTGTCCTTGACCTCACAGGCAGATCCTCCTGTCTCTGATTCCCAAGTGCTGGGAATGAAGGCTTACACCAGCATGCCTGACCTTGGTTTTAGTTTCTTTGAAACAGTCTCAATATGTATCCTTGGTAAGCCTGGAGTTGCTGAGTAGAGCAGGCTGGCTACAAGCTCAGAGATCTGCTTGTCTCTGACTCCAGAACCCTGGCATTAAAGTGTGTGCCACCACATATGGCTAAGATCTTTCTTACATGACCACTAAATGCCAGTGTTGGTTTTGCTTTGCAGAAGTAGAATAACATATGTGGCCAAAAATTTCAGGCCAGACTTAATTTGTTTTGCAAAGTGGTCTTTAGTAGTCCAAGGTGGCCTTGAATTCTAAATTCACCCGAGGATGGCCTTGCCTTGTCTTGATGCTCTTACCCCCACCCCTCACACAAGCCACTGTCCAGCCTATGATTAAACAAGTAAAATGTGAAAATGTTGCTCCTTTGTTCATCCTGCAGGGTTTGATTCAGAGTTGAGGAATAATCTTGTTTGTCATGCAGACCTGTGTGATTTCTGTTTACTTTTTGCCCATTTTGGCCCAAGTCTATACAAATTAGTTCTAAATCATGATTATCACTCAGCTTTCCTTCTGAAAAGTTTATTTGCTTTTACAATTATGATTTTTTTGCATATCTTAGGTTCTCCATTATTGTAGATAATTTTCATGTTTTGTGTGAAACCCAGGCAGGCATCATGCCAGGCAGGAGTTCTACCACTGAGCTGCTTCCTTCCTTAGAAATACTTGTCTGAGGTTTAAAAATATTTTTTCTTTGGTGTAATTTCAGTAAATAGATCAATCCCATTGCTTAACTTTTTTTTTTTTTATTTATTTTTACTTCTTCTTGGGTTTTCTTGCAGTAGGATAATTGTGCTGTTAGATGACTTCATTTCTTCATTTTTAAGGCTTTTTTGTTTCATGTATCCTATCTTTGAATAAAGACTCAGGCTTTTCTTGTGGACAGTATTGAGACTGTGTGTAAGGAAGTGTCTTTTTTTTTTTGTCACAAAGCCTAAAACATATTTGAGCTAAATTACATTTACCCTGTTTTTAAAATTTTAAATATTGAATTAATTGATATATTTGAGCTTATTTACTGGATAGCTTTTCTGGAATTCATCTATGTAAACCAGGCTGGTTTCACACTTGGGATAATCCTGCTGCATTCCAAGAGCTGGGTTTACAGGTATGTGCCCAGTAAAATATCATTTACCTTGCAGTTATTTTCTCCCCTAATATATGTCTAAATTAATGATTGTGTATTGCAGCAAATGTGAAATCTGTTAACAAATGTAGCTCTTGCTTGCAAGTAGACAATCATTGGGATGGACATTTCCCATTCTTCAGTTGAAAGTTAGGATTTTTGAGTGCAGATTACTTAAATGCAGGATACATCTTCAGTCCTATGGAAGTATGGAGACATGTGGGTTTATGTTAAGGGAAGCTATTATTACTTTTCTGTAACAGTAACAATGTACCAGGAAGATCCAGACAAATACAAATAAGGAATAAAGTTTCCTGCAGTCCCAATCTGTGTTCTTTTAGGCCCCTGAAAACAGGTTGTGCTCCTTGTAGGGAAAGCTGTTTAAGAAGCCTTCATTTACTTCATAGGTGCTAGGGTAGTATATCATGTTGCAGTTGCTTTTCTTCTACCTAGGCTCATCACTGACCAGCATCATGTTGAGAAATTCAGTGTTATTGACTCAGAATATTTATGTTTGGGTTTGTTAGCCCCACATTGGCTACCCTTCATTATTTGAGGATTTGATACATGAATAGAATGTACCTTGATGAAATCCACCCCTTTTTTCCTCCCCTTCTGTCCCCCTGCCTTCTTTTGTTTCCTCTTCTCTACTTCCTGGGCTCACTTTAGACTCACTGAGTTCACTCAGTGCTTGGGGAGGAGAGGGTTTATTTGGCATCCAGGTCCAGTTCACATCCATCATGCAGGCAAGTCAGGCAGGAACTGAAGGTAGAGGCCGAGAGGCAGGACCTGAACTAGAGACCTGGCCGAACGCTGCTTACTGGCTTGTTCTTCCTGGCTTCTTCAGTTTTCTTTCTTTATTTTCTTTCCTTTCCTTTCCTTTTTTAATTGAAAATAGAGTTCCATGCAATATATTTTGAGTATGATTACCCTTCCCCAACCCCTGCCTGATCTTCCTCTCTCATCCAAATCCACACCCCTTCTTTCTCCCTCTCATTAGAAAACAAACAGGCATCCAAATATTCTGTTTGCTTTCTCAAGTATTTCAGTACCACCTGCCTAGGAATAGTACAGCCCCACAGTGTGCTGGTCCCTCCCTCATAAATATATAATTAATAAGAAAACTCCCTAGAGCTGAAGTTCCTCTTCCCAAATATCCCTAGCTTATGTCATGTTGAGAAAAATCCAACCAGGACAAGGACCATGAGTTTAGAGCCAGCATGGTCTGTGTAGTGAGACCTTGCCTGAAAATAAAATCAAATAATATAATAAAATACATACAAAAAACAAACAAATAAATAACTGAACCCTCATAATTACTTTATGTTTTAGCATTACTCTTTTCAAATAATTTGATCCTCTTCCCAAGACTTTGGAAGATTTGATTATGAAAGCACCTAGTATTTTTGTCTTTTCTTAAGTTTGGCTTTTAAGCAATTTGATAATTTTGTTCCAATATATAAAACAGGGAATTTTGGGTGTGGGTAGGACCTGCTCTAGGGACAAGCGTCCCAAGTGCTGGGATCAAGCCATTAGACTCCTATTGCTGGTATTAAAGGTGTGAGCTTCCCAAGTGCTGGGATTAAAGGTGTGAGCCTCCCAAGTGCTGGGATTAAATATGTGAGGCACCACTGTCTGGCCTCTATGGTTAACTAGTGGCTAGCTCCACCCTCTTACCTCCTGGCAAGCTTTACTTGACAGAACAAAAACAAATATCACATAACAGGTGTGACCTGCTCCAGGTATCAAACACTATGATCTTTATTCTCCAGCAAATCTTAGGATCACACTTGATGAATGACACCCAAAGTTGTCCTCTAGTCCCCTCATGAACATAGTACCCTATACACACATGTGCACCTTCGTATGAATACACATGCAAAATAAAAAGAAAAATTAAAGATTAGGAATAGTGAGAGGTGAAAATGTCTAGGAATTCATTTAATATGAGTTTTGTTGCTACAAGGCAAGTTGAATTTTGGAACTTAAGTGGGAACTGATTGAAGTCTTAGAGAGGAATAAGTTCAGAAGAGCCGTTTAAGTTAAGAGCATTAGTAGGAATGATTAAGTGTAAATTAGTGGAGCAGAAGTCAGTTAGCAGCAATGTCTATAGGGTACCCAAAGTGTCCTGTCTTTAGGGGAATGAAAGAACAAAATCATACCACTTGTGTCATTGATGTAAACACATATGTTGAATGTTCTACTGTTCACACACACACAGATTCCATAGTGCTTTTGTGGAGGCCAGAGGACAAGTATAGAGAATTTGTTTCCTTCTAACATTCGAGTCTTGTGGATCAGACTAGTCTTTAGCCTTGGTTACAATTGCCTTTATTGTCTGAGGTAGCTCCTTAGTTCTCCTCTGTTTTTATTGCTTTTATTTATTTGTGAGGATAATTTGCATATGTGCTAAGGATCTGACTCAGATGGTCTTGCCTGTCTATTTTCAATGCATTAAGCATACATAGGTTTGCACTGCCATCCTAGGACTTAATGCAGCCCAGCATAACTTTTATTCAGTTCCACAGTATATAACCATGTAGATTGCCTCTGGGTTTTATTATTTGTGTACTCATATACAGGTGATCATGTGTACATACAGATACCCTAAATGTTTTCAGAATCAAGCTGTTTTAAAATTATTACTGATGACATAATTTTTCTGTTTTGTCCTATCTGATCACATTGTTCTGTAGGTCATTGTGTAGATACTTAAACTTAAATATTTTTCAAGAGAATGATTTCCATTTCTGCATGTTAATTAAAGCAGTGATGTTTGTTTTTGGTGTGGAGTAACATTAAGTAACATTTGCTTCTCACTTTGCTCATCAAATCTAAGATCTCTTCTTGGATAATGTGCATTTTAATGTTTGGCCATTAAATACTTAGACAATTGCAGTACAGGTACATAAAATACGTAAATAGCAATTTTTATTTTTACTTATAAGACTCTTGAGCTACTATTTTTAGATATACATTTTGTTGCTATTTTCAACTTTCTTGATAAAATGTAAGCAAATTATAAAACATAGTGATAATGCAGTGATACTAATATCAAAGTATATACCTTTATACTTATAGTTATATATTTTAGCAAAGTATATACCTAGATCATCAGGGTGAAAACCCACTATCATAACTAAGAATAAAATACAATTCTGGATTTTAGTCTGCCTTTGAGGCTATTTAGACTTGGAATGGTGGTAGAATATTTTGATAGATAATAAAATGTCTACAGCAGCATGCTTCATAGGTCCATTTGCTTGGAATATCTTTTGCCAACCCTTTTCCGTGAGGTAAAGTCTGTCCTTTTTGCTGAGGTGTGGTTCTTGTATGTGGCTGAAGCATCAACCCTGTTTTCACATCCCTTTTGATTCTGTGTCTTCTCGCTGGGTAATTGAGACCATTTATATTGAAAGATACCAATAATCAATGATTGTTGATTCTATTATATTGTTGTTGTTCTTGTGTGTGTGTGTGTGTGTGTGTGTGTGTGTGTGTGTGTGTGAGAGAGAGAGAGAGAGAGAGAGAGAGAGAGAGAGAGAGAGAGAGAGAATGTTTCCCTCTTTTGACTTTGCTGGTGTGAGATTCTTTATTTCCTCTGTTTCCATGGGTGTAGTTACCCTCTGTGGGTTGGAGTTTTCCTTCTGAGAAGCACCTTCTGTAGGGCTGAATTTGTAGCTTGATATTGTTTAAATTTGATTTATTATGGAATGTCTTATTTTCTCCATCTGCTATGTCTTGGCTGGCATCTGTGGTCTCTTAGAGTCTGCAGCACATGTGTCCAGGCCCTTCTGGCTTTTAGAATTGAGAAGTCAAGTGTAATTCTAATACATCTGCCTTTATGTGTTTCTTGGTGTTTTTCTCTAGAAGCTTTTATATTCTTTCTTTGTTCTGTATGTTCAGTATTTAGTTTATCATGTGGTGAGGGGACTTTTTGTCTGGTCTAATCTCTTTGGTATTCTGTATGCTTCTTTTACTTTGATAGGTCTCTCCTTCTTTAGGTTAGGGGCATTTTCTTCTATAATTTTTTTGAGAATATTCTCTATGCCTTTGACCTGAGTCTCTTCTTTTCCCTCTGTTCTTTCTTATTCTTATATTTGTTCTTTTGTAATATTCTAGGTTTCCTGGGTGTTTTGTGTCAGGAATTTCTTCAGATTTAACCTTTTCTTTGGCCGATGTTCCCATTTCTTCTATCTTGTCTTCAGAGCCTGAGATCCTCCCTTCCATCTCTTGTATTCTGTTGGTGAACCTTGCCTCTGTAGTTTCTGTTGCATTCCTAAACTTTTAATTGCCAGAATTCCTCAGTTTGTGTTTTCTTTCATGCTTCTCTTTCCATTTTCAGGTCTTGAACAGTTTTATTCATTTCCTTCAAGTGTTTGTTTCCTTTCTCTTGGCTTCATTTAAAGTAATTTATTCATTTACTCCAATGGTTTTTCTGTGTTTTCCTGGCTTTCTTTAAGGGATTTATTAATTTCCTCTTTAAGGACCTCTATCATCTTCATATAGCTGGGCTCTAGTGGACACATAAAGCCTTGGCTGTTATTGATTATGTTCTTGTGCTGGCTTCTAGGCATCTGGGTTTGGGATGATTATAGGTCTGGGTTTGTCCTTATTGGGTATGTGTATGTACCTTGGTTTCTGTTTCATCTCTGGATCTTGAGATAGAGTGATGACTGTGTGTCGCCTGATTTATTGGCCTGCTCTGCTGGTGTGCTCACAGGGAATGCCTGCTGGTGTTGGTGGCTGGGATGAAGCAATGAGTGTGGGGAGAGAGATTTAGAGAGGATGGTCTGTGGGATCCACAGGATATGTGGACAGGGATGGGGGAGGGAGGCTTCAGCTGGTGATCTGTTCCAGCACTAGAGACAAGTCTCTGGGGATTGGGTCTGGGAGAACAGAGCACACCTCTGCCTTTTATGTTCTTCCTACCACATCTTCCACAATGATCCCTGAGACTTAGGAGGGGATTGAGCTACATCTGTTGCTTTAAGACTGAGCATTCCCCAGTTGTTTATTCTCTGCATCTTGTCCAGATATGTATCACCATGTCAATCTTTAATTAGAAGCACTTAAGTTGAGGGATGGGAGGTCCATTCAGCTGTGAATATAATGGTAAGTTATTTTAAGTCAGTTTAATTCTATGTCCACTTAGTAGCATAATAGTAATACATTCTTCCCTAAGGCTTGTGACTTGTCTGTTTTAGGTTCTTAGTCTGATAATGGTGCAGGTATGTGTTTTGTGCTGTGGAGAGGGACTCAGATACAGTCAGGAAGGCATTGCTTACTCCCGTGATATTTGTGGTACTGTTGCTCCAGTAGGCAGGTCTGCCAGGTCAGTCCTTACTGTAGCTGAAGTGTTTGTAGTTTGGCATGGTGAGGATTACTTGTCTCTTCCAGTAGCTTGCATAACACCTTCCAGCACTATGAAAGCAAGTCAGTAGGATAAAGCTTCTGCTTCTCACCCCTTTGATTTTGCCATGCTCTATGGCTCAAACATATGGTGTCTTTAGCAATAAAGTCTTACCATCAAGTTCTGTAGGATAACCAAGAGCAATTTGGTGTAATGTTGGAGGAATCTTTGGGACCTAATTGCCAAGAACTCCAAAAGAAGTAACTTATACTTGGCACAGAGTTTTTATTTGTCACCCTCTGGGGTCTAGTAGGGGCATGGTTGCTCTGTTTCAGAGTAACTCCATTTTAATTCTCCTTCTCTTTCCTCTCTCTTAACGTCCCTTTCTATGTGTGTGTTTGTGTGTCTCTGCATGTGAGTATATGTTAGTTTTATTACAGTATAGTAAATTTCCATGTGTTTTTTGAGAGGTCTTTTGTTTTCTTTATCTCTTTCCCTTCTCCCTCTGATGACCTACCTCCACTCCCTCATTCCACTTTAACGCCCCTTGGGCCATTTTAACCTTTTAATTTGTGCATTCTACATGCTCTCTATTCATAGCCATTCCCATGGAATTTTATTGATTTCCATGTTATGTTATGGGTATTTCAATTGAAATATATATCTGAAGATTTATTAATTAACCTCCACAGAGACAGAGTTGTAATTTGCATTTACCCAATAGCTAAGTATGTTAAACACTTTTAATTGTTTGTCAGCTACTTGTTTTGTTTTCTGAGAATTCTCTATTTATCTCTATGCCCCATAGTTAATATTTAAAATATAAACACATAACAACTCCCTTCTCCTTCCTCTTTCCAATCACTTCATGCCCTCTAATTACTCTGTCCCAAATTGGTTGTCTCTCTTTCTTTTGTTATTTTTATTGCATTTATATTTATATATCTGTGCACATAAATATTTCAATATAAGCTGCTCAGTCCATTTGGTATTTCATGTATTGATATGATTTCAGGGAATACCACTTTGTTTTGGATAATGAACTAGGAGGCTCATGCCTAGGAAAGAATAATATTCCCTCTTTCAACAGTTCTTTGTTTCCTGTAGGACTTTGTCTAGGGATAGGTTCCATTAACATACACACCTTATGTTACCATGTCTACTATCCATGTTTTCTCCTTCACCTGAGATCTTTCAGGGTTAGGGTCTGCCTACCCTGCCTGCTCTGGCTTTGGGTTTCCAGTTCCTGTAGGATACCTTCTCTGGAGGACTAGGTCTCTACTTCCAGGACCTTGTGGTTTCAGTGGATGCCTCCTGCTGTCTCCACTGGCCTTGCTATTAGAGCAGCTCTCCAGTTTAGTTGCCAAGCACTCTCCATTCTGTCTCATTCCTCAGATTCTAGGTCACCACAGAATTCCCAGGTCCTCACGGTTCAGGCTAAAGGAATGTCTGGAAGGGCATTCCAGGGAGGTGGCATGTCTGTGAGCATGTTGGTTGTGTGGTTGTTTCTGTGAGGGACTTGCCTTAGGGTGCATCTGGCGATTCTTTTGCTTGAGATGATTGGAGGAGTTTTGCTGTGTTTGCCTTAGGGTGAAGGTGTGTTTAGTAGGCAACAGTCAAGCTTGGCTAAGGGAGGCCTGAAGGTGGGGATACACAAGCTTACAGGGTCTGCTCACCAACTCAGCTCTTTTCTTACCTATCTGAATATCTGTGGAGCTGAGGGAGGTGTTCCTGGAGCTTCACCCTGCCTGATCCCTTGCAGCCCTGGAACTGATCTCTGGAGAATTCCAGGACCTGAGACTTGCTGAGCAAGGAGTCAACCAAGTGTGATGATGCAACCAAGAGGTGGAAGTCATACTGCTGTCACTGTAGCTGTCAGGAGTGGCAGGATGGTGGAAACAGCCCAGGAACAGCTCACCATGGTCATACAGGTGAACTTCTGATGCAGGGGATGTGACACAGGTGTCAACTTCCCCTTTCTAAGGACCTTCTCACTATCAGATTGCCTTGGGATTTCTTAGCCTCTAAGCCACTCTCTAGACCCTTTTTTGAGACCAGGGGCCTTCCAAATACTTCCTGGTGCCCAGTTGCTTTACAAAGTTTTCCATGGAGCCACTACTGCCTTCTGAGTCATTAGAAATTGCTGCGGTCAGGTTGGAGAGATGGTTTAACTATTAAAGGCTAGGCTCACATTAAAAATATAAAAAGTTGCTATATAAAGTCTTGGAATGTTCCTGGGACAGGCTGGCTAATCCTCAGAGGTAAACTTCTCAGTAAAACTGGAAATATTATGAGGCACACACTTATAACTGTTCTCTTAAGACATTTGCTATTTTGCATTTTAAAAATTAGTTATATTGGCTATTATCAGAATTATTGAGGTTGTCTGTGGGAGCCCGTTTTCGGGTTCCTCGTGGCTTTACCCAGTAGGTCCGCATAGAGGATGATTAGGACCACGGGCCTGAGTGCAGGTGTCTGAGATGGTCTGCACTTGGCTGTGATGGGGGGAGGTCTTTTGCTCCACCCCTTGGCGTCTCTATAAATACCCTGGGGCAGAGACAGTCGGGGCCCGTTGGAAAAGGTTCCAGGCCCTCTCGAGGCTATCCTTTATTTTCTATTTGTTTATCTCCGCAATATAAATCCTTCTACTAATATTTCCTGCTGCTCACACTCAAGAAAACTCTGGGGAACTGTGGGGTTGGTGGGTAAATGCCCCACAGTTGTCAATATTGTAAATTGTTCCTGTTTGTATAGATTGTGGTTTTGGTCTGTTGGTAGAGGATGCCTGAACTGGCCTTCTCCTGTGATCAGATTGGTGAATACCCTAATTGTCATCATTGAACCTTCATCCAGTATCTGATGGAAGGAGATGCAGAGATCCACAGCTAAGCACAGGGCCGAGCTCCAGGAGCCCAGTTGAAGAGAGGGAGGAGGGATTTTATGAGCAAGGGGGGGGGGGTCAAGATCATTATGGAGAAACCCCCAGAGATAGCTGATCTCTGCCCGTGGGAGCTCATGGACTCTTAACCAACAGCTAGGGAGTCTGCATAGGACCAACCTAGGCCCTCTGCATGTGGGTGACAGTTGGGTAGCTTAGTCTGTTTGTGGGTCCCCCAGCAGTGGGACCTGAATCTTTCCCTTGCACATGTGCTGGCTTTTTGGAACCTCTTCCCTATGATGGGACACCTCACTCAGCCTTGATGCAGTGGGGATGAGATTGATCCTATTTCAACTTGATATGCCATGGCTTTGTTGACTCCCATGAGAGGCCTTCACCTTTCTGAGGAGTAGATGGAGGTATAAAAGGGCCATAGTGGGAGAGGATGGGAGGAAAGGAGGGATGAGAAACTGATTGGTATGAAAAATAAAAAAATTAATAAAAAATGAATTATGTTAATGTTAGTCAGAATGGCAAAGACCCAGTAAACAACTGACAATAAATCCTAGAAAGAAAGTGGGGTGGGGGGAGAGAAATGTTGTGAGCAAGAAGGTAGATAAGTGTAGTTAGTATAACAAGGCAAACAGTATTCTGCTGATGGTCATCACACAAGGTTCACACTTTCAATTCCTTTTTTTTTTGGTTGTTCGAGACAGGGTTTCTCTGTGTAGTTTTGTGCTTTTCCTGAAACTCGCTTTGTAGACCAGGCTGGCCTCGAACTCACAGAGATCCGCCTGGCTCTGCCTCCTGAGTGCTGGGATTAAAGGCGTGCGCCACCACTGGCCGGCTCCACTTTCAATTCCTAACTCTCGTGCTAAGCCTATCTCTTCAAGGCTGCTCACCTATGTGAAGTATCTTGGCTGAAAGTCAGGTCCAGTCTCTAATAGAAGTCTCTGATTCAAGCGTTGTGATTGTGGGAGGGACTTTCCTCCTGTAGGGCAGTTCAAGGTAGCATCTCTCCAGAAGTGCAGAGCAGAGCATTGCTCTTTGCCTCTGCTTATAGACTGTCCAATAGGCAACATGGAGTTCTAGGACTGTGTCTGGTTATCTTGAGTGAGTGATGTCACTGGGTTCTGGTTATCAGGTGCATCCTTGGGTGTAGTTGAGTTCATGACTAAGCTATTTTTACATGTCTAAAAGACATTTTTTTTTTTTACTATGCTCATTACAGGAAGACTACTGATTCACATATATGTTCAGCCATTAATAACAAATAATACATCAAGATGCTTTGGGATTAATAATGGAATAGCTTTTCATTGGGCAAATGGAAAACATAAAATTTACCCTGTACAATTTATTGGAAGCAAAGTTATTAAAACAGGCATCTCCATAAACATAGCTGGTATTAAAGAAGTGCCTCACTAGTTTCCCTGACCTATTGGAAGAGAAGGAGCAACCTTATCATTATGCCTACATTGGGTTAAATGTAAGCTAAGTACTTCATGACATTTATCATGGGGACTTGGGTGGGCCCCACTGAAAAGTTCATGGTCTAATAAATTATAGTTTGGAAACAAACTTACTTTTAGTCTTTCTCAATAGTATGGGTCCATTGTGTCCTCATACAGGAGGACATATCATACTTCCTTATGAACATTAATGTTTAGCTGGGAACCCCTCTTCAGCCCTACTCTCTATCCAGATGCCACCCTCAGAAAACCTGCCAAGCAGCAGCTCCTCCCCTGGAGCTGCTTTCTCCAGACCATGTCCAAAGAAAGCC